>APFE030035234.1:0-22897 GCA_000404065.3 Pinus taeda | reverse complement strand
TTGGTTTGGGAGGTGGTTTGGGAGGTTGTATTTGGTCCCAATAAATAAAAATATAAATAAAGTGGAGTTATGGTAAATAACTAAAACATCTTTTTAGACTTACTCCAAAGATATGGTAAATAAATAAAAATATAAATAAACTAGAGGTATGGTAAATAAATAAAACATATTTTTATATTTAGTCCATAACCCTCTTTTTATTTAAGAAGGCTCAAAAAAAAAGTTTTATTTAAGTGAATCCTATGGGCCAAATACCATATTTTATAAAAGAGGCATGGTAAATTAATAAAAATATAAATAAACGAGAGGTATGGTAAATAGATAAAACATTTTTTTATATTTACTCCATAAGTCAACTTATATTTACGAACACGCAAGGGTGTAAATAAATAAAAATATAAATAAAGTGGAGATATGGTAAATAAATAAAACCACTTTTTATACTTACTCCAAAGATATGGTAAATAAATAAAAATATAAAAAAACTAGAGGTATAGTAAATAAATAAAACCTCTTTTTATATTTAGTCCATAACCCTCTTTCTATTTAAGAAGGCTCAAAAAAGAGGTTTTATTTAAGTGAATCCTATGGGCCAAATACCATATTTATAAAAGAGGTATGGTAAATGAATAAAAATGTAAATAAACAAGAGGTATGGTAAATCAATAAAACATTTTTTTATATTTACTCCATAGGTCACCTTATATTTACGAACACTTAAAAAATGCCTTATATTTAGGTGAAGCCTATGGGCCAAATACTATGGGCCAGATACCATGGGCCAATTATTATTAATACCATGCAAAAAAACATGATTAATCTTAATATTAGTATTAATAAATATAAAGATGGCACATGGTATTGACCCATGGTATTCACATGGAATGTAGCCTATTTAAAGGGGGGAATTAAACCAGCATAGATCCATCTTTACTCTAGATCTACTAAGCGCCGAGAGGGATCGAATATCGTGATATGAAAACTAGCATAGTGGTGAGCACCAATATTGTAGCAATAATGCTGCAACTCCTGGGCTGCCTTCTTTACTCTTATCAACCCAATAGTCCGTAACAAACTTGGAAGCGTCGATGCTATATGCACAAGTACTAGTTCTTACTGCAGGTTGTCACTTGGTCAGCCGAAGCAAGATCACTAGGAGCTCAAGCCAAATTCTATGGATTCTAGAAGAAGCTCTATATGTGATGAAAGGAGAGAAAGATTACTCTACATATGCTACTCTAACTGCAGAAAGGAGAAAGACCGAAATGTAAAGCAAATCTAGTAAACCCTAATTAACCAACTATTCCTACTTTTGCATAAAGCACTATAAAAACCATGAAAGGAATGCCATTACCTACTCAAGGAAGTAAACAACATCTAGCTAAGATCTTTCTGGAAGTAAATAAGCAAAAAACGTCTTTTTGGATTTTTATGTATTTTATGTGAATTAGACATGCATGTAATTTATTGTGTGTGAATGTGGTAGCGAATAGGTGGCGTTGGAGGGTGGCTTTGGGACTTGAGAGGATGTAGGATGGTGTGGATGGGTCCTGGGAGGTCTCAGGTGGCCTTCTAGAGGCTTTTCCACACTCCGCCTTCAAAAGAAAGCCTACAGGAAAATCTACAGGAGGACACGGGAAATCTACAGGAGGAAAAACATCGTTCTACAGGAGGCCTACAGGAGGAGGCCGAGAGCAGTTTTCACTGTTTTGAGGGTCTGAGAGTGGGTGGAAAAGGTGGATGAAGGTTGGAATGAGGTTTTAGGGTGCCTAGGGTCTACCAAGAATCACCAAGAGAGAGGAAGATGATTGAGTTGCTCAAGGAGAGAGGAAGAAGTTCTATGGGAAATGTAGGAAATTCAGGCAGAATTGAGGTGATATTTGGGCGACCTATAGGGCATGGATCAGATGGAGGATGTGATTTCTGATAATATAGTCTACTGCAAGAAGATATCTATTGCAAAGGAATTGACAGTCAACCAATAAGATCAAACAAGCAATGAACTGAGTGCATCTAGAAAAACAGATTTTTGCATCAAACTAGTCTAAACTATGATCTATGAAAGGAAATGCTGAGAAATGTTGCAAGAAAAGAAAGCATGAAAGAAGACTATTGAAAATAAAGAAGTGAGCATGATGAAGAATATCTTAAGCAAAGCAAAGCTAGACTATTAACCTACTAAAAGCTGCAAACACTAGAAGTCCTATGAATGAGGAAAATCTGTGTTTTTGGGGCAGCAAGAGGGTCTTTGCCTCAAATCATGGTCCCAAAGGGAGGAAGTGAGGCCAAGGCACTATTGCTAGCCTTTTGAATCTTCTTTTTATTGCTGCTTAACGTGCTATAGAAAGCACAAATGGAAGCAAACTACTAAATCATCAAAAGTAACCTATTCTTAACCAGAAAAGAAATATATCTCCCAGCAACCTAATCTACAAACTGAAATAAAACATACAAATACAAGTAAAGAGGAGCTTGGCTACTTGGATTGGGCCCTAACCCAAGAGCTTCAGCCCTTTGAGGTAACTCATTGCTAGCTCAAAAAGGATTCCATCTTTATTATCAAAACAATAACAAGATTACATGAAACTGTCTCAAAAAATAATGAGCTCGAAGTTGGAGCAGAGTTTACATAAGCAAAAATTCAACAAAAATCTGACCCTAGTGAGGCCCTAGGCCTATCTACTTATGCAAATGAAGCTACCAACATCTTCCTTAAAATCATGGAGGCTTGGCTTCCAAAATGCGAGATAATCATCAGTCATCCTCCACTTGCTTGGTTGCCTTCTAATGCATGATTTGGTAGCTGCGGAGGGCTGTGAGATGAGGTATCACTTTATCGGGGCCACTACCACTATAGAACGGCGAAGAATATCACAATCCTAGGGTACGTATGATCGACATTCAGCTACACCAGGCCAATCAGAAAGAAAAGGTCTCACTTCACCGATTTCATCCAATTGCCTCATTCACTCACTGGCCCAAGTAGAAGAGTTAGGGACTCGATGAATGGATTTGAGGTTTCCACTCTTAGAACGACCCTCAAAGAAGAAGTGTCTTCGTAAAACTAAGTTCTCAATCAATCTGTTTAACTAAACTAATATGTGGGTTGAGCCTAAATCGACAACATCCTTCTTTCTATCTGGCCGCCTGTCGTTCCTTCTTCCCTTCTGGTTGTCCTCTATTTCTGCTGGCCTGGCCTATCTGGTGTGTCTGGGCTTGTACTCCGAGCTGAATGAAGGGGAATTCAAAGTGAGGAGTAATAAATGAGGGGGATTCCCTCCTATAAGTCCTCTCCTTTGTCCCCTTTGAGTTATTGCTACCCTTTGTCCACTGGATCCTTGATTTTGACTTCAAAATTCATCAATAATCTGCATTAAACACATGTTAGACCACATGGCATCATAACTAACACAACTCACCCCATAAGCATAAATATAATTAGAAAATCATACAATAAGCTAAGAGAGTGGTTGATTTGACTAGGTTAGAAGGTAAAATGAGCCCATATAATTACCCATTTATGAAGCTCATCACATAGAGTGAAAAAAAATATTTGATCCCTCTTGGGGCTTGGTAGATCAAGAGTAAAAATGGATCTTGTAATGTAATGTCACTTAAACATTTTAACTTGGTTAAAATAAAATGAAATAAAATAAAAATCAATTATTGATTTTATTAATTTTTATATTACTAATAGTAGTTTTTAAGCTCCAGGTTTATGATAACCCATGGTAATACCATGGTATTCATGTGAGCATAGACTATTTAAATGGGAAATTCTATCAGCTTAGATCCATCTTAATTCCAGGTCTACCAAGTGCTGAGAGGGATAAACAAATTTCATCCCTCTAAGAGAGGTAGATGTGGAGTTAAGATGGATATAGGTTGGTTGTTATGATATTGAAGATATTAAATAGACTTAGGAAATTATATTGTAAAAAACATCTTAAGATGAATGGTAAAAGCTACATTTAGTCACTTCACCAAATTTAGTAAAAAATACCAATATCTCCATTAATATTGGTTTTTCTGATTTCACCCCAAAAAAAAAAAAAAAAATCAAAACATTGAAATCTTATCACCCTTTCCGCATCACCCTTGTAGAAGAGAGATAGTCGTTGTGTAGATTTCCCACCATTTTTCAAACGTTCTCAATATGATATCTTCATGAAAAAGTTAAGGTATTAATGTTGGATTAGTTGTTTGAAAAATATATTAGTTTGTACAACCTTTCATCTTCTCTGTTATTCTTAGTTTGTCGTAATAATCTATAGAGGTTGGGACACTGCACCATATTGTTCTAAAAGGCAGAGATTGTGTGGAAAAAAGGAAATTAATCCACAGGTTACACGTTGTTAAAAATGCAAGATGTATGAAGGTAGTGAATTATGCTAATAAGAAATTTAGAGCGGAGAGAGATGTAATTAAATTTTATTATTTAATTGAAGATTTCCAATTAAAATAATAATAAATCTACATTTATATATTCATATATTGATTGGAAGGCCTCTGACAATGGCCACTTCTTTCCATTAGATCCCCTTCAGGTCTTTGGGATACCTACTACTTTCTTATATTATGTAGTTGGGGCTTGCTACTTGTTTGCGTGTTGGGGTAAAGAAACTTGATGTGTTTTTTTTATCTTGCAGTTGGAGTCTATGGAATAAGAAAGAAATTTGATAGCTTGACAAAAGCGGTAGCTTGAAAAAGTGGTAGAGAAAAGATTAATCTCTCCTACCTTGACAGAATTGGTGGTCAATATCAACACCTACAAGAACTTTGTTGTGGAATATTATCAAAACTAATAGAAGGATATGAAAGAGTGTACAGCAAGAACCTTGACAAACACGGCCACTGAAACTTGAAACTTGCAAAATTGTTTGTAGGAAGAGAAAATTATGTTTCTTTTTTCCAAACATGTATGTAAGTATATTACATTTTAACGAATATGTTTTCCTATTATCATATATGGTTTCATACTTTAACAAAACTTTCGCCAAGACTTCACAATGTTTTATTATTCAGTAAAAGATTTGCCAAGGTATTACAATATTTTATAATTCAGTGAAAGATTCGCCATGACTTTACAAGATAATATAATATGGTGAGAGACTTGCCAAAAAAATTATATATACATATCAATTATTGATAAAATCGCCTCCCATTTTTCCTATGTATCATGGGGATTCACCCATTTATTATACATATAAATTTAGGGTGGTTCTTAAAATTTTCCTTGCTTATTTAGCTTCGTGTAAACAGATGTTCTTACTTGCATTCACCTAACCAACACATTTACATACATTCGCGCATCATATAAGCATTATAAGTGAAATTCATACCCAACATAAAAATATGCATAAACGGGAAATAAAGACGCAGAAATTGTAGAAAACTTCCCTTTATTGATAATTTTGGATGGTTACAGACTCGACCTGCCTTGCGCACTCAGTTGCAGGGGTCCGCGCACTCAGCTGTGGACTTTTAGGCCTCTATTCACTCAGCTGCAAAGCCTCTACCTACGCTACAACCCAAACTTAGACTTCTACTTCAGATCTATCTCTCATGCATCATATCTTCATTGCTTGATTGACTATTCTAACTACTTAGAGCTTAGCTCTATTTATACAATCCCATGGTTCACAGACCATGGGTAGATCTTTTACAGCTGACATTACATTTCCAAAATAAGGGCGGACAACCCTATGACTCCTTAACACCTACGCGCTCTGAGACCACAAAATGCAGAGTCTTTACACTTGGATTACAAATTTTGACCAAAATATGGGCTTTTAGCCCCAAAACTGCCCTTGGGGGGTCCCGCACCCAACAGTTAAACCAAATAAAAAGCCACCTCACTAATCCTAATTGTGTTACAAAGAAATTCTCATTTAGAACTGCACAGAGAAAAGAGGCTTTATAGCCATCAGAGAGGTAGAGATCACTGTACAAAATTGAGGAGAGAAATCAAAAAGTTAATTCCACAAGGTATTGTGTTGGTGAAGCGAGTGGGCTATATTCCCTTGTTTATGGATCATCAATCAAGCCAAGATACAAGCAGATAGGGAAGTACATTCAGGTAAGTATATGATAATTCAAGGGGCCCTTAGGGCAGAGAAAGCTCCTTCCAAGTGTCTAAAATGATTTTTATTTCCTACAGATTAGGCTCTTGGGGAGCAACTATAAGTGCAACTCCCTAAAGATAATTTAGAGAATGTAGAAAATGATAAATTAGTGACTAGGAGACTAAAAAAGTTAGTCACCATAGCTTTTCCAAGTCTACCAGAAATGAGCAATCCTAAGTGACCCAACTAAAAACGACTAACATAAATGACTAATTTAGTCCGGGGTTAAAATATACTACTAGCTAATAAGGAATACAAATAAAAATGACTAACACAAGAATGACTAATTTTGTCTAGGAACAAAAATACAACTACCTAACAAGTGCTACAATAATACGGATCAATTCTTTATGATAGTCATTTTAATTATGTCACTTCAACAATCTAAATGTTCAAGTGATAGGGGATTCAAAGGTTGTTATAGATTGCCTAAAAGGTTATACTTCCTTAAATACTTCTTCATCCTCACATGGTGTATAGGTGAGCCAACTTTGCATTATTTATCTTTAATAATTTGTAATTTTAAAAATATATTATTATTATTATTTAATGTATATTTTTTAAAAATCTATTCACTGATTCCAATTCAATTTAGTTCCAATTTGAAACATGATTTGAAGACCAGTTCTGATTTTTAAAGCTATAATTTCAAATAACGACTGCTTTAATTTCATATAAAAAATATAACATTTAAATCAATTGTAATTTATATTATATCTTTTCTATTATAAATATTTCTTTACATTTTCATTTCAATTTTATTGCTCCATTCAAATCGAATGTTCACAACATCACATTGGAGAATTTGCATCTTGCTCTACCCTACTGATATCTACGTGGAAATGCCAGGAGAAAAACTTTTGATTTATTTTGACTAAGTCAAAATGTTAAATATTACAACATATTACAACATCTCTACCAAATAGTATTGGAGAGTGTCTCTCAAGTCAATAACTTGGACCCACAAGATTTTAAACTAATAACATTTACGTAAGAAATACCTTAACAATATGCTCTATTAGTGACTATTCTATACCTCATAATATAATATTAAACTATTACAATAATCTCATCTTATTAAAAAAAAAATTAGTCATGTTATATTAATATTGTATATCTTAAACAAAAAATTATTTCAAATATGACTTTTCATTTTTCTTTTTCTTTTGAAAAATAATATTTTTTAATGACTAATTATATTATATAGATACAATCTATACATTCTCATTTGCCAACTAATATGAGGCAAAATTCTCAAATATGTCTTTTCAATTATATCAATATGCATTTCTTTAATTTATCACTTTCTCCAAATTTTAACTATATATTTATTTAATATATGTTAATTTTCACATTCTTATTACTGTAAAGTACAAAACTACACTCCATAATTCAAAATTAAAATAATTTAAGCAATATTTTAATTATGTATTTAAAAATGAATTAATTAAAATGATAATATCCAATTAACTAACATTCAAATATTTGTTTCCCTCTTCTTTGATATGTTATGTTGCTGTTAGTGATGCAGAGGATGGTGTGATCTAGAAGAAGAAATAAACCGAGAAGAAGAAAGAGTGTTTCATCAATTTCCACCATGGACTTCACTACATGTATCAAAATCACTTTCAATCACTCTTGTGATTATCATTGTTAATACCCAATGAAGGACCTTTGTAGGGCATCAACAATGTCTTGCAGATTTCTAAAAGGATATATATGATGGAGAGTCAAATTGATCAACCACTTCAAGTTGAAGGAGAAGAAAACAAATGGAACCAGTGTGCATCTCATGCTTCTTCTTATTCTTATTCTCAAGGACAACCAGGTCTCAGAGACAACTAGTCATGGCCCTTGAGATGTTGGTATTCTCTTGTAAGCCTGAAATGCCTCAAAACCTTAATTTAGTCATTTTATATCCATCATTATTTTTAAATACTAAATTCAATAATAAAATTGAGCTTCTATTTCATGGGTTTGATCATGAAATGCACTTGAATTTGTCTATTTTGCATTTCTCGAGTTCTAGACTGAATTTCATACAACTCGGTTGTGTTTCATGGGCATTGTTTTAGGGGACTTGAATGATATTTTCCAAGATGAAATACAATGTACCTCAGAAAATGATGTTTCCACAACCTAGTTGAGAAAAATGGTGTTTCCTCAAGCTAGATTAGAAAAATTACATGTGGTCTGGAACCTTGATGATCAGCTCGGTAATCTATTTCCCTCAACACTAAATCAAAACTTTATTGGCTAGATTTGAGACTTTAATAGGTATAGGGAGTGACAATACTTACAACTATAATATGTTTCCTTAAATTTTCCTATGTATTTCAGATTTGAGTATCATAAACCAATTGAAATGCAACCCAAGTGACCCTTGTTGGGGACATTATTCTAAATATACCTGGCTCCAGTCACAATGGGGAACATTGAAGATGAAACCCAGATAGACTTACATTTTAAAATAAAGTACAATTTGTATGATGTTATGGGTAATCCTTTTGTATTCCATTACCCCTAGGCCATCTAATTTCTCTACCAATTGTGTGGTCTAGTCATTCTCTTGGTTATGAAACATTTGAGTTGTAGAAAAATGTCAAAAAATTAAGATTAGAAGCCAAACCCTGTAGGGTTCCAAGTTATCCTAAATATATTGAATACTTAGAAAATACATAATAGTACTAAAGCACTGCTTCAAAATGTTATAGGGGTTTTATAACAACCTTAATCCATTAAGATATCGAGTAAACAATTTCTCAGTAATATACAAACTTTTTATTATACCTCCTTACTGCATGTCTCAAAGAGTGTAATGATCTCTCTTCATGTAATAAATTTTCCAACATTTCCAATTTAGATCCTATTTTGGTTTACCAAATAACTAAATACATAATTGTATTAATGTGCCCTCGTGTTGGCTTAGTTCTTACATGTAAGGCATTATGTGTTTTTGTTGTTCTTTTCTATTATAAAATAGAGAGGTTCTAAAGCAATGTTTCACCAAGACTCATGGATAGGGGGATGTGGGTGTGGGGAGACACACATGGGAGGCATGTGGGAGTACCCTCAAATTTTTTGGAAATCTAGGGGGATGGGGAGATGACAAGGTATATAATTATTTGTAACACACACACACATACACATAAAATTCAAATTGATATTCAATAATGAAGCATAAATATATACATAATTGAATTAAATAATGAAATACATTGATCCATATTCATCGTTCATACTGGTACATACCTCACTCATACTCGTCATTCATCCATACACCACAAGATTCAATAATGAAATACATTGATCCATATTCATCATTCATCATTTTATAATTTACATTGATTTAAAAATATATTTATCATTCATCATTTTAGAATGTAAATTTATTTAAAATTTAAATTCATCATTCATGAGTGTGGAATGTAATTAGTACTAAGAAAAATAAACTATATTAGATACCAATTTTATTGGAACCAAATCAGTGATTGCACCGGAAAACCATTTAAACCCAAAATCGGTCAGAATTGGACTGGAACTGGTAAAAAAATTGGACCAAAAAACAATCAACCAAAAACACCTAAAATACTCAAAATTTAAAGAAAAACATATATATTCATGTGCATCCATATGAATCCAAACCATGTATACAAAAAAAAAAAAAAAAAAAACTAAAGTTCTCATTTATATAGCATGTAAGGACGCACATAACCAAAATAGCATTGAGTGCAATCCATCTCTGAATCGAAAGTACATCAACAAACAGGCCCTAGATGGCCTCTAGCATCCAAAAGAAATATACCACAAAAAATACCTAGATATCATCAAAATCATTACCTATATTGGGATAATTATAGGTATTTGTTAAAGAATTTTTTTGATGTGGTTCCCTTCTCTCATGTAATTCACTTAGCTACACAGGCTAGGGTTATGTATGCCACGGAGAATCCCAACTCATACTACAACAACAATATTATGTGATTGGTTAATATCTTTGAGATCTTGAAGTCTGCAAACCCACAACTTGCTATTGTTTGGGCTCTTCAAGCTCTGTATATGGTTTGAATAATGAGATCCCTTTTTCTGAACACCATGGAATAGATCAGCCTGCTAGTCTCTATGCAACTACAAAGAAGGTAGGGAAAGTGATTTCTCACACTTATAATCGCATACGTGGGCTTTCCATGATAGGTCGTAGGTTCTTCATTGTTTCTAGACTTTGGGGAAGGCTTGATATAGCATACTTCTTTTTCAAAAAAGATAAACTTCAAGGAAAGACTATTGCAATATTCCAAGGTCCCAACCAAGTTGATGTGGCAAGGGACTTCACATAAATTGATGAAATTTTCAACGGTTGTGTTGGTGCTCTTAATACTATAGACAAGAGTAAATGAAATGGAGGAAAGAAGAAAGGCCCTTCCCAACTCAATATTTACAACTGGGGGAACATGTCACCTATCTCAGCTCCATATCTTGTGAGTATCATGAAGGAATTGTTGAAAGTGAATGATTTTCACTCATATATATTGTTTATCCCTAGTCTTAGCTCACAAGAGAAGGTGATGTAATGGCTCTTTCACATGTATAAAAATCCCTTGGCATCACACAAACCTCAATTCTACACCATCAAAGAAGCACCATGGATGCTTTTTGCCAATATGCATTTTCCATTCCTATCTTGGGGTCTTGATCATATGTTCTTTCTTAAGGCCATCATATGCATATTAGATTTTGAAAAAATAAATCAAGACAGTTTTTCTCACATCATCAAATATCGTTACATTTATAGACAACCAAATGTCCAATATGTATATTAGATTTTGGAAAAATACATCAAGGCAGTTTTGCTCACATCATCAAATAGCATTACATTTCTACACAACCAAATGTCCAATGCACAATTAATTTTAATGCTTCATTTCAAAATCAAGTTATCTTCCCACTATGTCTTTAGGGCTCCCTAGGAGTTATTATCCCATTGACCAATCCTTCCAGTTAAATTTTTAGTTGTTTCTCACAACTCTCATTTGAAACAACATCCCACCAACATATGGTAAATGGATTATGAAGCACAACTTCACATGGTACACATAATTGGGCCCTCAAAAGATCACTTAAACATGGTGTCCTATGTTGGAACTTTGTTGTTCAAAGCCATTCACAACAAGAGCCTAAATGAGCATTGTTTTCAGTGGGGCTTTCTTTCACTATAGCTTGACACACCACCATTTTTACATCTTGGATTTGATCAATGAACATTTCACCATATCGTGGTGTTGCAGTGTAAAGGCACCTAGTAGGGTTTTTTTACTAGACCAAAATTTCTTCTACATCCTTGAGATGAATAAAGTTGGAGACCAACCCATGGATGTATGCTTCCCATTTCTTACCAAGGGCCCCCACTGTACCAATGTCCATGATGGTGGGGACATTGATATACCAATGTTCCTGATAACCCTTCTAAAAAGAGTCAATTACTCCTTCAAGTTCTCCTAGAGAAATCTCAGCCACAAGGTCCAAATTTTACTCATTGTTTATGAAATTAAGGAAAAAGGAAACAATCTTCACAATTTTAGTTATATTAGCTCTTGGTGGTTCCTTATGTAACTTATGAAAGTGAGATGTGCCTACCTCAAGTATGTCCCAAATCTTGTTTACCTTTTCACCATCTACATTTGATATGCTTGATATTTTGTTGATATTCCTTCTCATTCTAGCATAGTTGTGATAAAATATTTATACGATATAGACCTCAACATCAACAATGTCAATGCCATTTTCCCCCATAAAAGCAAAAAACTCGAACAAGTTTTCTTCAATTGGGGATAGTGGCCATTATGTGGCCATATGACCTATATAAACAAAGGAAATAAAACATCACCATAGAAAAGAGCACCTTAGTAACTTTAGTTGTTTATAATTATTATTAATGAAAGTAAGTGAAATGAATATAAACTACTAAATTAGTAGTTTATATAATGAATATAAAACAATAAAAAAGAGATAAATGACTATTGTAAATGATGAATTTGTGATTACAAATGATGACTAAATTTTGCATATATACAACTATTAGTAGCTAATTTACAATATAATATAACACGACCAAAATTTAGTCATTAATTGGTTTCAAATGATGACAAAAATTTGCACATATATAACTATTAGCAGCTAATTTATAGTATCTTATAACGCAACCAACATTTTCGCCATTAATTGGTTTTCTTGAGTGATCACATAGTAGTATGTTTTGTTGTGTACTTAGTCATTAATTGTGGCAATTAATGACTAAATCAATGCCCAAAATTAATGACCAAATGTATGACTAAATATACTACTGGACAATAAAATTGAGAAACCAATTAATGATTAAGCTAAATACAACTAAAAGTTGGTCACATTATAAGATACTGTAAATTAACCACTATTGGTCGCTGACTAAAAATTAGTCGTTTATATGCAAATTTTAGTCATTTTTTAGTAATGAATTATCCATTTTGAGCTAGTGTCCCATGAACATTTATAATTAAGAAACCTCAAAATGCTAGAAGAATATGGAGAAAGGTGATCAGTCTGATAGATGGATTAATTGCTTAATTTTCTCATTTGCACATTTTTTCAGCACTTGGAGTCCTAGTGAAAAGTTGGATCGATCAATCTCCATATGGATAATTAGTAGGAAGCAAGGCAGGATTAAGGACAATTGGGAGGCAGGAAGACGAGATTTAAGGCAAAGATGCAGTGAGGAAATAATGTTCCCTAAGTTCAAGGAGGATCGCCTCAAGTCAATCGTGCAGGAATTAATTCGGAGCTAGAAGCAATGGAAATTAAATTGGTTACAGGGAATGCACTACCTAAGAGAATTATAAATGGAGCATCCTCCCACACTGTCAATCTGGAGCTAATCTTGGCTATGAGAAGATGGTTATGGAGGGATTATGCATTGTGGATAATCGCTCATCTTTAGTGTGTCGTAGGTATGGCTTCGTCATATAGTAATGGTGTTGGAGACTTTTCTGAGAATTCCCTTGATGTGTTTAGGCATGACGTGGAGGACATGATTTTGAAAATTGGGGGGAGGGGGGGAATTATATCAGAAGCTCGGTCTCACTTTACCCTCATGACAATTCAATTGGAAGGCATGAGGAAGGATGTGGAGACTCTGCAGATGGCAATGGAGGCCATCATGGCGAAGATAGTGAATCTCGACCGAAAGGTGGAGAATTTGGAAAAGAAGGTGGAAATGGCGGTCATATAAGTTTTGAATAAAGTGTTGGCATCGAGGAGGAAACAATGCATAACATGCGACGAGCGGGGAGCCCCCCCCCCCCCCCCCCCCGAAATTCGTAGTCAGCTACAAATCCAAGGAACTAAACAGAATGAACCTGAGGACACATACCAGTAGGGGGAAACAGAAGCAGCTAACATGGAAGAAATCAGATAGCACGGATCAAAAGAAACTGACTATTTAGCAAGTAGAAATAGTCTTTTTTTTATGTTATGAAAATATGTAAATATTAATGGACTTTCCTGGCGAATGTATAAGGAAACCGATGTAGAAAAACTAGATAAAAATACTCTGAAATATTATTATCTCTAGTCAAAGCATATTTGGAGGGATGTGGAAATGTCGTTACTTCTAAATGTAATGGTTCTAGCCAAAATCCAGGTTTTTCAATAGAAATATAATCATCTCTTATATATATAAGAATATTAGATAACATATTTCAAACAATCTATTAATTCATATATGTTTAATGTTCTACAGGGAGCAATAACGAATAAAAAGATCAATGTCGTTCTAAGAAAAGCAAAATTATAGAACATGTAAATGATGATGAATTGGTCCTTAGCTCATCTGGAGCAGTGTTGGAGGTTAATGAAAGGGAGGGGATTTTTAACAAAACTATGAGAGATCTAGTGGAACGAACGTATAGATGTACTTTCCACTTGCAATACAAAAATCAATCCAATGATTCTAAGAACCAAATTATATCTAAACTACAGGGAGTGTTTCCAAAGCAAAGATCATTGAGACATGTCAAACTTGCAATAGCAAAAACATAAAACAACAAAAAAGAATCATCCAAAAGGTAATATTCATAATTAAAATGATTTTCTAGAATTATATGTATATATTACTACAAACCATTCGTTTATTAATATCAATTTTGTTATATTTAGTTTTCATACATCAATATAAAAATAGTTTATTATTTTTTTTCGGAAGATTATGAAAATCTCAAATGGTCAACAAGATGATATGTGAAACATGCTAGTAGGAATGTCTAAAAAAGTGTACAAGGAGATGGTCAAAGAAATGGACATAATTACATCACAGGAGGAGCCATCTCAAAAACAACGTGATTCAAATGTATGTAATCATAATTGATTATGTACATATAAAAAAATAATTTAGCATTAAATATTAATTTTCAAGTATTTTCTTGCATAAAAGAAAACAAAATGGAACTCATTCAACACATAAAACAGGACGACGAGGAAGAAAAAGGGTTGATTTCAAAGTTTCTGAGTAATTGTTAATATTTCCTTATAACAACTCAAGGTTTCGTTTTTGTATCTTTTAAGTTGTTTCACAGCAAGCATTCTTGAATGTCTTCAAATAGGTAGCTAATATACAATGAAGAGCCATTTGAAGAATTGACTAACATTGGGTTAAATATGGGTTGTGATTATATTTTGGCATATCAAAAATTAATTGTGGAATTTGTATCTATGTTGTTTTACTTATCTGAGTTTATAATTAATAGAACAAAAAAAAATCCTTTACATTAAATCTATTATTTGTAATGGGGTTTAAAACATGCAGGGAACAAAGTATGGAACAACAGAAGACGTGTTGCAACAAGGAATGAGACTTGATTTTGAAACCATGTACACAATTTATGAGTCAAATATTGCTATGGTACATTACTATTTGATTCACATTGATGTATATTATTTATTTCAATTTTCATTATTCTTACCAATGTAGGTACACTAATTACACTTTATTTTTATGTTTTCAGGTGGAACAAGATTAAGAAGACGAAAACAATCGATGCAATCAACAAAACATTCCTCCAAATAACCCAGGTCATGGAAGTAGCTCAAGCACTCACACTGATTCCAGTGAAGAATGATGATCTATTTGGATATTAATGCAACCTTTTGTATTTTTTTAAATAATTGTCTATGAAAATCAAGCATTTTGTTTAATGTAATGGACATAGTGTCTCAATTGAAAGACAAGAGGTTACCAATAACAATCTCATTTTGTATGACAAAGAGCCTCTTATGATATATAATAAAATACATTCTAATTTATTATATTATGTTATCCAATGTCATTGTGAAATGTTAAACCATTGATTAAATATATGGATGATTAAATATTATAATGAAGAGATGTGAAATATAATAATATAACAAATTAATCAAAAAAATATACAAATGCACTAATCAAATTTTAAATTATATGAATATTGTTATATGATATATGTTGATTTTTCGATGAATAATGGATTTTAAAAATTACAATAATAGCATTGTCATAGGTCGATGTTTCCATAGCAAATATCATACAAAAAACAAGTGTGTCCATAATATAAAAATGCATTGGTGTGTTATGTTATATAAAAGCACTGTGACGGAATCCTTTTGTATGATCGGTGCCTTTTTCAGAAAATGACAGCACCAGGGCATTTATTTCTTCAAGCACTAGTGTAGTTTGCAATTAACGCCCCGGTGCATTATAATTCTTCACGCACCAGTGCTTTAATAGAACAAACACCTTAGTCCTACAAAATATTATTTCCAACCCTAGGACATTATGAAAACTAATAGCATCGGTCCTTTTATATAACTAATGCACATGTGCGTTTATACAAACAATACGCATCTTCATTGCAAGATTAAACAAAAGCATTGGGACTGCAATTATTTTTTGCGTTATTAGCACTGGTGTGGTATACATTACACATCGGTTTTCTTTACATTCCACGCCTCATTTCCTTTAGTTATGTATGCATCTTGATGTGTTTATATATGTAGTGCACCTATGCTACTTGTTCCATGAAGCGCACCACACAAAAAAATAAATAAAAAATTAAATAAAAAAAAATAATAAAAAAAAAAAAAAAAAAAAAAAAAACATTTGCTAAAACCTATTGTTGCCCATATTTTTTCAGTTCTGATGAAGTTCCATTTTAATATTTGTAAAAACATCTCCTATCACAAAAGAATGATTTATTCCAATTTAACACTAAAAACCTTCATTATAACCTCCACTAGAAGGTTCTTTCCTTGTAGTGAGAAGAGAGCTCCTCAGAAAGTGATCAATCCTCAAATGCAGACAGAGATGATGAGAGACCTAAAGAATTTATGTTGATGGCCATAGAAAATTTGCCAGTCAAGGCTATTAATTCTGATGATGAAAGGGGAGAAGTAGATCTTGAAGGAGAACTAGTGAGTGCACTTGAGGAAATAGAGAGGTTGAGGAAGAAAAATAAGTCTCTAAAGGAGTCATTGATAAAAGAAAAAGTTGAAGTTGTTGAGTCATTTATATTGAAAATATAATAAGGTAAGACGATTCAAGAATCCATGAACCAGCAGTTGAATGAAAATGTTTAAGCATGTGAAAGGTTGGAAGGGAAAATTTGTGTTGCTAAAGAAGGAGTTGGAGAAGGCCAAAACATAGTTGAGTTTCAATCAGAAATTCAGTAAAGGGATTGATAATCTGAATGAAATATTGGAAGCACGGTGTGTCTCCTTAGATCAAATTGGTCTTGGGTTTGAAGCTAAGTCTTTAACGATGCTAGAGCTAAAAGGAAAGAAGACAATTACCTTACTCCAACAGTGAACGAAGGGACTATGCAACAACAAAAGGGAGATATGTAGCCCACAAATCAAACTAATAAATATTAGCAACAACAAAAGAAAAACATCGGCCAAGAAAATCAAAATGCTCAAAATTCAACCCAACGTAGAATGAATCCTTCTAGACATGATGATATATTCTCAGGGTATTGTTTCACATGCACGAACTATGGCCACAGAGCAACAGATTGCAGAGTTAACATTTCCTACAGGAAGCTCATATCTAGAAGCAAAATTCAACAAAGGAAAAGCAGACCCATGTATAGTAATTCGTTTTCTCCTCTAAACTATTTGGTGCAATGTTTTAAATGTCAAAATTTTGGGCATATAACAGTCAATTGTAGACTTAAGGAGAAGAAGACAGAGCCAATTAGTGAGCAATTTGAATAGAAGCCCAGAATCTAGAAAGAAAATGAGAAATCAGAGCAATGTGATATTTCTTTGTATGCTCAAAATGAAGGGAACCATTGGTATGTGTACAATGGTTATTCAGGCATTGAGGCAAATCTCAAGTGATAGAAGTAAGCTTCTAACATGGAAACTAGTTGAAAAAGGTAATGTGACTTTTGGCAACAATGCCCCAGGAAAAATTATTGCAAAAGGAGTGGTTAGTCTATCGAGTGGCAAAGGTAAAGCCAAGAATGTTTTATATGTTGATGGGATGAAGAATAACTTTCTTAGTGTGTCATAGATGTGTGATCAAGGTTACGATGTGATTTTTAAAGCTAAAAATTGTTAAATCAAGTTTGTAGGCATAGGTGAGATAGTTGTTGAAGTTGTGAGAATAAATAATAATGTCCATGTGCTCAAAGAGAAGATAGAGAGGCGTTGAATATCAAACATTGATGAGAGTTGGTTGTGGCATAGGAGACTTGGACATCTAAACTTTGATCAGATAGTCAAGCTAAGCAAGAAAAACATTGTTAAGGATTAACCTAGGCTTTCGAAATCAGAGAGTACAATTTGCAAATCCTGCCAATCAAGCATGCAAACTCATGTTACATTCAAGGAAAATGAGAACTCGTCATCAAAGTCATTGTAGATCGTACACATGGATATGTGTGGACCATCCAGAAAGAAGTCACCCATAGGTAAATTATATTCTATTCTAATAATTTATGATTTTAGCAGGATGGTGTGGGTTTCCTTCCTTAGAGAGAAATGTAACACCCTCCTCTCAGGCCTACCCAAAGTAACCATGACAACCAGGTAAACATGAGATGAGAGGCTACTATGATAAGATTCAACCTCCTATGTGACCTTAAGGAAGTGGAATCGACGGAACATCACATACAGTCATCCAACATCATCAACAGAACCCTCCGGAGACAAGTCAGCCACTCAGACAACTTGTCCCTAGGTCCCATAATTGTTTTAGGTCTCTTAGGACATAGTCACTCTTGTGTTATGGGCAAAGGAGCGGCTTGAAACCCAAATTCACTCTCATAGGCCTGCTAGCGACTGTGGACCAAACTTTTCAGTTCTGTGCTAGTGACCCCGGGAATTAAGTCACTTTTTCAAGCCTAGAGCCCAGGCCACTACCCAGAATGGAATGAAAGCTAAGAATAAAGTAAAACACAGGGAAAAAATGATGCAAAAGTAAATAATTGATCAAGACCTTAACTAGACCCCTACTAGCCATGATAGGAATTTCATCAAACATATCATCGATATGTAACCTACAAGTGTAAACAACATAATTACGTGTATGGATATCATACTTATATGAAAATCGTTATGAACCATTGTTCCCTAATGCCATTTGTTGCATATCCATTTATTAGGTCATGGGCACATTATCCATCCATATACAAGTAAAAACATGTTGGAGCCATACATAGCTATTGTCATAAAATGTGCATATAACCAGCATAGTAAGAACAGAAATACAATAAACATATCATCCATCAAAATCCATATATACATCAGTACCTTTACACATGAAAATCAAGGGAATGAATTTCTCATTAATGAATGCAATAAACCAACTAGAGATGGGACTACCATGTTCCACCCGACCATAGAATGGCTGAGCCAAATCTCTCTTCAACCATTCACCCCTGTGCCATATTCCAAGCATGAATGCGAGATCTCATAGAACACAAAAATCAAAACTCATCCAGGGCTTCCAGAGGCCATCCACCTCAACCCATAAAATAGTGATTCCACCTCACGGTCAAGCATTACAAAAACATCATTGGTTTGGTCTCCATCCAAGCCTTCCAAGGCTTCTAGAGCATTTGTCCAACCAAGGCTTCCAGAACTAGTAACTCAACCCACAGCTTATACAGGGCTTCTAGAGTGTTTGTCTAACCAAGGCTTCCAAGACTAGTAACTCAACCCAACAAGGGCTTCCAGATCGTTTTTCCAACCAAGGCTTTCAAGACTAATAACTCAACCCAAGCTGTTACAGGGCTTCTAAAGTCTTTGTTCAACCAAGGCTTCCATGACTAATAACTCAACCCAAGCTAAGGAAACATGAGAACCAATCAAAAACAAACAATGAAAGTAAACCCACAATCACTATGGCTATCCAGGAAAAGGAAAGTCTAGGAAATCCATTGTTGATCCAGGAAATCCTCCATGCCAATGACATATCACAACCAAGAAACCACATGCATATGCCATGCATGCCAAAACTAGTGAAGAAATCATACATGCAACTCGGTACCTACAAGCGAATTTGATGTAGTTGTTGATGTCGATGCCTTATTACGCTTTCTTGCTCTTCCTTTGCCTTATTTCTCCAAGAATCAAAGTATGCCACACCCTCCAAGAGTGCTCCAAGAAAACTCTAAGTCTCCAAGGATATGAGAGAGAGAGAATAATGAGAGAGCTCCAAAACTGAATTGGCCAAGTCTTGCCCATTGATCCTCAGAAGCCTTTTTATTAATGAGGCCTCTATTTTCTTCATTTTCCATTATTTTCCTTCAATTTCCTCCTCACATGAAACCTGTGACCTTGCACCTTCCTTTTCTTTGAATTTCCATTATTTTCATAAATAAATGTAGCAAAATACCTTTTTGCCTCTTTAATGCCTTAGTCATTTCCTTTGCCAATTTCCTTAGCCATAAACAACCAAATGAACACCCACTAGGATGTCCTGCCTAGCATTCAACTTGGAATATGTGTCCCATAGTATGTGGTATTTATATATTTTTACATGGAATTTTCACCAAGGTTGTTACAACAAATCTAAAGCTTTTGAAAAAATTAAAGAGTCCAAAGCCATGCTGAGAATGAAACTGATTGCAAAATCAAAAGCATAAACTTTGACAATGGAGATGAGTTCACTTAAAATGAATTTGATGAATTCTGCAAGAATAATGGAATCAAAAGGGAGTTTCCAATAGTAGATACTCCTCAGAAAAATGGTGTGGCTAAAAGAGAAAACAGATTGGTGCAACAATTAGCGATATCCATGATGAATGAAAGGAATGTACAATAAATATTTTGGGTAGAGGCTATTCATACAACAGTAGTTATTCTCAATAAATCTCATTTTAGACCAAACAGTGACAAAATACCCCATGAGCTTTGGTATGGAAGACCTGCAACAATCAAACACTTCAGATTTTTTGGTAGCAGATGTTATATCAAGTGAAATGATGAGAAGCTTGGAAAGTTCGATGCAAGAGTAGATGAAGGAATTTTTCTGGGATATTCATAGAACAACAAAGGATATAGATGATATAACAAGAACACCAAGAGTGTTAAGGTGGATGAATACATTGAACCTAAAGAGAAACAACCAGTGACAAACAATGTTGATGAACCAATCAACATTGGTCAAGAGTATGTTGAGCCACCTACAAAACATGACAATGAAGAGTTCTCCAGTCTCAAGAAAATATCCCTCAAGGTATGTACAAAAACACCACCCAACTGATCAGATTGTTGGAGAATTAAATTCTGGTGTGTAGATAAGAAGGAAGTTGCCAAAATCACCCTGTGCAACCACATGTTGCCTTGTTGACCATGGAGGAACCAAAGGATGTTGCATAATCTAGTCAAGATTAACATTGGTTAAAAGAAATGAATGAAGAATTGGACCAAGTAAAGAAAAATCAAACTTGGGAAATTGCTTCAAGACCTGCAGACAAGAATATCATTGGCGCAAAGTTGGTTTTCACGAATAAATTGAATGGTCATGGAGAAGTGGTAAGAAACAAAGATAGATTGGTATGCAAAGGCTATGCTAAAATAGAAGGACTATAATTTGATGAAACTTTCACTCTTATTGCTAGATTAGAAGCAATAAGAATGTTTTTGGCATTTGCTTTCTTTAAGAAATTGAAAATCTATCAAATGGATGTAAAATTTGTCTTTCTCAATGGAAAACTACAAGAGGAAGTGTGCATAAAACAACCATAAGGTTTTCAGTTGACAAAGAAACTAGATTATGCTTGCAGACTCAAGAAGACCGTGTATGGTCTCAAACAAAACCCTTGGGCTTGGTATTCCAAGCTAAACATTTATCTTCTCAAGTGTGGATTCAAAAGAGGTGTAGTTGACAGCAGATTATATGTAAAGAAAAGGATGGAAAACTTAAATTTTTGGTTGTATATGTTGATGACATCATTTTTACCAGTGATTCATATTTGCTGACTAGTTAATTTGCAATTGATATGAAGGTCGAGTTTGAGATGTCAATGCTTGGAGAGCTTTCCTACTTCCTTATATTGCATATTGTACAAACCTCCAAAGGAATTTTTATCTCTCAAAGAAAGTATCTCAAAGAAGTGCCGAAGAAATTTGGCATGGAAGAATGTTATTTAGTGAGCACTCCAATGGTGACATGTTGTAAACTTAGCAACATGGATGAATCTCTAGCAGTGGACCATACCTTTTATAAATCTATCATTGGAAGCCTCTTGTATTTGATAGCTACAAGACCAAACATTATGCAGGTTGTTGCTATAGTTGGAAGATTCCAAACATCTCCCAAACAAAGTAATATACTAGAAACCAAGAGGATTCTTAGATATCTCATAGAAAAAATGGATTATGGACTATTGTAAAACCCTCCTCCCACATATACCCAAGTAACTAGCCAACTGGGGTAAACATGTGATAAGAAGTTACTATGATTGGATTTGGCCTCCTAGGTGACCTTAAGGAAATGGAATTAATGGAAACACATCATACAAACCTTCCATATCAGCTACAAAACCCCTAAGAACCATCCCACATTGCTAGTAACAAACCCTTTCATCCCACTAAGGTTTTAGACCCCTTGACCTCTGAACGCTCCCTTGCTATGGGTCTAACAGTATTCAAGAGGCTTTGGATGCTCTCATGACAAGGCTTGTCAGCATCCAAGGACTATTTTACTCAGTGAAGTGCCAGTGTCCCCGACACTTGAGCCACTTTTTCAGGCCCACGGCCGAGGTCACTGCCCAGAATTGAATGACACCTTCTGAACAGAAAGATAAATAGGAAACAATGATGAAAATTAAAATACTTGAACAAGCCCTAAATTGGAACCCTACTAGCCATGACAGGTGTTTTGTCAAACATATCACAAATATGTAATCTACGGGTGTAAACAACAAATCTAAGCATAGGGGTATCATACTTATCTAAGAATTGCTAAGAAGCATTGATGCCTAAACGCATTAGTTTTTGTTTCATCCATTAGGTCATAGATACATTGTTCATTCATTTACAAGTAAAAACATGATGAGATCCATACATAGATATTGTCATAAAACATATACATAATAGCAACATAAATACCAAGGAAATCACATCCATATGTGTTATAGACATTTTTGGGCACTTCAACCCCAATCATAAATGTCCATAAACTAAGGGCTCCTAAGTCCCTAAAATTGTTGCTTCACTGCCTAAAGGAACAAGGTCAGCTGATTACATCATCTCCCAAAAGT
>APFE030035227.1:182808-227461 GCA_000404065.3 Pinus taeda | reverse complement strand
TGAATGGTGATTATGACGATAATGAAATGATGACAATAATGATGACATTGATGGTGGTGATGATGGTGATAATGAAGATGATGACCCTCCCTCTAAACTAGGGAGGTACTCATAATGAGACAAAAAAGTATTCTCAAGTTGAAATATTCATATAAGAAGGGATCTCCATTGATAAGCATCAATGATTATTTACATCATCATAGCCAACATTGTCAAAATAGTAAGGCCTTGACTAACAAGTTTATCTCTCCATTAAATCAGAGCACAATGTTGGGACACATAAATTTGGACACCACTGCCTCTCTAGGCACATACCCCACCAGGATGTTCACCAGGTATTTGCTGACATGATCATTTCCTAATCCACTATCATAATATTTGACACAAGGAAATGTCAATCCTCATGACTATTCTTATCTTGGATTAATGTACTTGACTTATGGTGATTAGTCCTAGTCAAAGTCCAAATTCTCAAAGAATATTGGTCCCAGATTTTATCCAATCCACCATTCTCCCTACTAGTGTCTTTACTAGCCTTATGATTGTTAGTCCTAGCCATAGTACATGACACATGGATAATATGGTGTCTACCCTCACTCCCTCTCAACCAGAGAGGAGACATCCACAAGCATAAGATTTTCTCAAGAATACCCATCATTTTCATAGAGAATAACATCATTAATTTGTTTTCATCACATGATGCCTTTTATGATTAAGGCATTCATAGATTGTGGCAAAATATTTCCCCTTGTCATTGGTGATGAAATAAATCGAAAAAGTGAAAAGCCAAAATCATTAAGATACACTTATATTGAATTATCTAAGTCTAACTCCAAGGTTGAAGTGAAAAATTCATTGTAAATCTTATATCTACGAGTTGTGCAAACTTATGAAAACCTTATTCCCTAAAGTCCTATATCATAAGAAAATGAAAAAGAAAGAAAAATAAGGGCCAATGAATGGTAACTCATGTATTCACTCCCTCTTGGAAAATATATGAATATATACACTCCTAGTCACACTTGATCACATGTTTGTGATGGTTAAATCATGAATTCCTCTTTTCTCCTTGCATTTTCACTTCATCATTTAAGCACCTAATTGAGGATGTAGGGAATGTTTGTTGCCAAAGGCTTTTATGTTTACTCTTGGTTTACTTATGTCACACTACTGTCAATTTATGTGACAGAGTGAAATACATAAGTTTGTGCAGTTATTAGAGTGGTGTATTAAGTTAGTCACCACGCACACATGTATTACATCTCATTGATCCACATGTGTGGGTTGGAGACTCATTGCTTGACAACTTTAATGGAGACTACTTTATGGCTTTAATGGTATAGCTTACAAAATGTCTGGTTAAACATTGCGATTCATCCTTTATTTTCCTCGAGACACTTGATAATATTGAGGTCACTCCAAATAATCCATGGAGATGGGGAGTATAAATTACTTGTGCTAGAAATAGAATTGAGAAATAGAGGTTTTCCATTTGCGATATTGGAGTCATAGACGTTGGAAACATGGTAGTAGTCCTCAATCTCAATTAACTAAAATTGTATTTTCATAATGCAAAAAGAGGTAAACATATTGGTAACCTTAATGTCTTGATCATTTCAAATAATAACCATTCTACCTAAGTATCTCTAAGCATAAATCACTACTACTTGGAAATTCCTCCCCCATTTTCTAATTATATGAGGTAGTACCTCACTTAATATTTTTGCTTCCTATATCAACATTATTGATGGGTGATTTGCGTACCATTTTTCTTTTAGGAGTCTTTGTTTTCCTTTACTATTGAGGCTCCTCATGTTCCATGAGACTATTTTCATTGAGAATTTACATAGAAAGGAAGTATAATGTGACTAAAAAAAATGTCTCAAGATTTAGGTGCTTGGACAATTCCACTTCATGACTCCTATATTTCCTTAACCTGGGACCAAATGGTGAACTTGATGGCCTTAAAAAAATTAACCAAAGAAAATCTAGAAAAGAGGTGACTTTTGACTTTATCACATACAATGTAATATATTAAAAAAAATATCCATACAAATTTCATCAATCAATGAATCATTAAAAAAAATATCCAAAACAATTTCATCAAGCAATGAATCATTGTATTATAAAATACAATCTATAAACATTTTGGGAACATTTTGCTAAAACATGCTCAAAAACCAACATATTTAACAATAATATGGACAATAACACATTTTTATAAATTAAATAACATATTATCAAGCCTAAAAAATTTCACTAACAGAAAACTATAAAGCATGCAACTAATGGAAGTGGCCACTCAAGGCCACCATAAGACAATTAATCTATTAAGATCAAGATTAATGGGGACAAATATCTATAAAGGACAAAGGAAAACCTATTTTAACTTTATTGTTTTATTAGCTTGGTTCAAGATGAACATTTCAAGATATCATGAAGAACATAATTAGTTTTATTACATTAAGAAAACCCAAGCACATTCTATAACTTAGCAAGGAAGAGATGTATAACACCCATGTCAACGACACAACACATGGCATTGAGTTACTTTTTTATATATAATTTAAATTCCTATCATAAAATCACAAATTTAGCATGAATGGAATGTTTAAAATCCATTTTTATAAAAAGAAAATATAATTTTTCTTATAGAAAAAAAATACCAAAAACTAAATATATTTTCTTAGAAAATAAAAAAATACTAAAACTAAATATATATTTAAAAAAAACTAAAACATAAGCAAACTAGAATTTGAATTTGACACTCTTGTTCACTTTCGGAAACTCATATGGTGGAATGTGATCTCTTTATCCTCATATTTAGCTTTTTCCTAAAAAATAAAATCATACAAAAGTGGGAAAGAGCCATAAAGCATCAGGAAGCTTTTTCCTAAGCACAAAAGCATCTAAAAAGTGGAAAAGGCCATTTTTATATGGGGAAACATTATTCATCCAAAATATTTTTCCCAAATTGAACTAATGAGGAATTTGGGAAATCTTCATAGCCTTCACTTTCCTATATATTCGAGGCTTGGCCATTGAAAAAATGATGGGAATTCTTGTATTGTCATGCTGCTGAAATCTATCTTGAGAGGGAGAGTTTTGGAGCTATGAGTTTGGGGAGGTGTTGTTGCAACTACATCTGCTTGTTGTAACTTTCCTCCAACTCCTTTATTCATATAGATCAGTTGTTCTTCCTTCCATATGTTTCTACTCATTTTTTACTTATTCTATTTAACTAATGGATGTATGGAATTTTGGTTTGTATTTATTTATTCAATAATATTTATGTGTTTCTCATAGTTTCTATTATCAAGATATTATGCTGTGAAGATTGTTTTATTCTCTCTCTTATGTGTAGGACCAATATTTGGAGCTAGCTAGGAGCACTTCCTAGCTATACTAAAAACTCCAAGAAGACCTGCATGGGAGGACTCACAAGACTTCATTCTCTTTTTGTTAATCTATACTCTACATCTTAATCTACTAAGAATCCTAAGCCTTAGAACAACCTTTCTCTTTGGTTTGTCCTAGGTTTCTGGGATAAACTGAGAGGCTTTTATTTTCATCTAACCGTGCATTAAATCCTACAACAAAATGATACTTAGAAACTTTAATATGTTTCACTACATAAATGAACTTAGTAAAATGAACCCATAGAAGGGGTCATAAATGGAAATAAAAGTAAAACTCTAAACAAGAAGCCAAAAGTGGATTTATCCATGGATACAAAATTAGGAGTAGAATTGGATGTTAAACTAGCCATAAAAACAAGATGCAAACAATGACACTAGAAGGGTTTTAAAGTAAAATCAAAAAATGGTGCAACACTAGACACAAAGAAGGGAACAAAATAGGGCATATGAAAGGATACTGAATTGGGCACAAACAAGGATGCAAAAATGGACACAAAAATGAGTATTCAAAGAATGGTGTAAAATTAGGATGAAAAAAGGATGTAAGAAAAGACACAAAAGAAGATGCAAAATGGGACTAAAAAAGGGTGAAACCAAGGATGTCAAAAATGATGCATAACTAGATGAAAATTCAAACTAAAATCTAGGTCTAAAATGAGATGCAAATGTGGACACAAAATGTGGTAGAAAAAAAGGATGCAAATTTGGAAGCCAAAAATGATGAAAAATTAGATACCAAAAAGGATGCAAATTTGGACATAAAAAATGGTGCAAAATTGGACACAAAAGAAGAAAAAATGGTGCAAAAATGGGCATAAAAATGGCTCAAATTTGGATGCAAATTGAGATGCAACATTAGATGTAAAATTAGGTGCAACAAATCATTCAAAACTTGGTGCAAAAACAAATGCAAAATTTGACAAAAAAAATGGCTCAAAATTGAACGTAACAATAGACACAAAATGGGATGTAAAGGTGGATGCAACATATGGTTCAACATAGGATGAAAATTTAGATGCTCAAAAGGATGCAAAATTGGATGCAAGAAATGGTGTTAAAAAGGATGCAAAATTAAATGAAAAATATGGTGCAAAATAGGATGCAAGAAAGGGAGATAAATAAAACGCAAAAGTGGATGCAAAAAAAGGTGCAAAAATGCATGCAAAATTTGACACTAAATCAAATTCAACATATGGTGCAAAATTGGATGGAAAAAATGGTATAAAAAAAGGGAGAAAAAATGGCACAAAAATAGATGTAAAAATAAGTACAAAATTAGAAGCAAAAAATGGCATAAGACCAGATGCAAAAAAGGCACTAAATCAGATGCCAAAGATGGTGTAAAAATCAATGCAAATTATGACACAAAACTAGAAGTAAAGAATGCCACAAAAGAGGAAGCAAAAAATGATACAAAAATAGATGCAAAAAATGGCACAAAACTAGAAGCAAAACCTGTTGTAAAACCAAATGAAAATCTTGGTGCCAAAAATGATGCAAAAAATGATGGAAAATTTGGCGTAAAAATGATGTAAAATTTGGTACAAAAAAGGACGCTTTAAAAATTGTACAATAGAGCCAGATTTAGTGCCAGGCTGCTCATCCCAATTGACAAAAAAATGCACTAAAATCTGGTGCTAAATCTGGCGCAAATTGCCTATTTTGTTGTAGTGTTACAAGACTTTTAAACAATGAAAATTTTTACCATCTACATTCTAATCCTTATAACTTATGGTGAACATTTCATTTTAATAAATTTATATGAGTAATCTATAGAGAAATACCTATACCAGTGGCGGATGGAGATGTCTTTGAGTTGTTGCCCCTGCTAAACACTCCTCTTGACCAACCCAACTGGATTTACCTCCCAACCAACTAAGAAATAAATCCCTAGCTGAGGAAACCTCCACAGGTTCCCTAGCCCTCTGAGCCCAAGTCTACCCAGATGTAGTGTGTGTGTCCAAGATAAATAATCCAAACCAAGATGAACAATATTTCCCTCCTCTCAACAACCCAAGAAACCTCCACAAGTTCCTAAGGTCTCCAAAAATCACAACAAATCCTAAAATCACAACCAACCCCCAAAATCATAAGCAAGACCCCACATCCCCCCCCCCCCTTTTTCTCCTTTCCCCCTTCCTTTTTTATACCCTCCCTCTCTTCTCCATCTCAACCACCTCTCATCAATGTCATTAACTTCTCATCCATCCTTACAGTTCACTTATCTTCTTCCAAGTAAAGTTGCGAGTACATTTGGAAATGTGACATGAATAAAAATTGGGAAATTAATGGGAGAGGACCAGTCTTCTTCCACGTAAATATGAAGCACATTTGGGAATGTGAGATATATATATATATATATATATATATATATATATATATATATATAAATATATATATTGATAATTAGTTGGAGAGGACCATGTCTTCTCCCAAGTAAATGTGAGGGTAAATTGAGGAATGTGAGATGTAATTAAATGGAGAGGACCATGTCTTCTCCCTAGTAAATGTGAGGGTACATTGGGAAATGTGAGATGAAAATATATATTATTTGAAATAATGGTAGGAGACCATATCCTACCTAAGATTCAATTTGAGAAGGTAAGTCGGGAATTTGAATAATAGAAATCATGAAATTTATATTAGACCAATATTTCTCAATATTTTCATATAATGTAAACATTAATAAAATTTGCAGGATAAGATTTAAGTGGGGCATTACACTTAAGTCAATTACTTTAATTTCACTTAGAAATTCTACAAAATTTATTTAATTAAAAAATAATTGAACAAAATAATTCTCCAATAAAATAATCTAATCACTTTAATATTATATAATATTTATTTAACATATTTCAAAAATAAAATTTTATAACTTTCTTATTAGTCATCCCTACCTCTGTAAGGGAATATACCTTTAGCCTAGGGGTCAAATGGGATTGACTTTGTATTAATACATAAACTTTTTACAAAATAACTTAAGTTTTCCCAAACTTTTTTAATTTTTGTATTTATTTAAAACAAAAATATTTTTTCATAAATTTTTGAAATTTATATTTTCCATTTTTTCCATTAGGTGAATAGAGTTGATGGTACTAAATAACCTTTAGTGTAAAGCTAGTTTTTTCCACAATTTGTCAATACTAACAAATTATTTTAAAAATATGAAATTGTAATTTTTGTAAATGGCCCCTTTGTATAGGCAGAGTAGAACCTAACACTAACATTGCTACAATTTAGAAACCTTGGCATTGACATCACCCTAACACTAACGTTGTTGTCTCTCACCACCTATTCACCATACTTCACTACCTATTCACCTTGCATGGCCACCCTCTATTTATACTTCCTTTATGCCTACTACTAATTTTTCCTATTATTCGCTTATAACCTACATGCTCAATTACACGAGTGAAAAATGATTGGGAGGAGAGTGGAGTCAACAATCAAAAGTGGATACATATAGAAACAGGAAAGGAGAAAATGTAGCGAACCTAGAATAAGAATTTTAAGTGGTGACTTGTGAATTTAAAATTTGAAAGTTTCGATGGTGAGGATGCCCACCACAAGCAAGTGGCATCGACCATGCCACCCTCCACTAATTTTCTTCATACTAATTGACTTTTGTGGAGCCCACTAACGACATAGATGTCAAATAGCTATGCCAATTCAAATGATCTATTCTAGATGGATACTACTGGAATCGAAGGGGACATGTCAAGAAAGCTTGTAAATATTAAATAGTGAAAACAACCAAGAAAATGGTGTGATGATGGATGGAGTTCCCATCTGAAACATTGGACAAATCACATATATTACACATTGCCCTTCTGGAAATCTATACAAAAGGGTTATTTTAGTTACAATATCATGCTTTCTTATTTTAACAACGTAAATTCCACACGACATAACACATGGAGACCTGCCTACATAGTTAATAATTATGTACACCATTTTTACAATTAAATAAATATCTTCATTATTCTTAATTGTGTCAAGCTAGTTTAATTTTCATAATTCAATATATATCTCCACCTTTTGTTTAATCCAATTAAATTGGTTCATTACTTCAGGTAAGTTCTTCATGTATAGAATGGTTGATGTTAACTACGGTAAGATGGTTTTGCATAGAATCGTGAATTTGTGTGTTATCCTGCGGATGTCGAGTAATATTATTTTTAAATACCCAATTCGAGAATTATTTGAGTTATTAATGTTGAATCTTTAGCGGGTTCTAACAACGCTGTGTGTCAAGGATTTACGGAAAAATTTTGAAGTGAAATTTTACAAATGGGTTATTTTTAAGAGATTTTATGAAAATATTATTTTCCAATTTGGTCAAAAAATTGCTTATTTTTTACATATATATGATTAAATAGATGATGTTTGCCATATCAATTTTAATAGTAAATTATATATTTTTTTATTGGATATTCATTTGTATTCTATACATATAAATTTTCAAATCAGAATAGTTGCCTACAATACTACATATAGGAAAAATATGAAATTCTTATGAAATAGTCTGCAAGGTTCTCATAATGCCATTGAGCACCATGAACTTCAAGTTGAGTCAAAGAGCCTTTCCAGGTCATCCAAAAAATCATAGGCTCGCGAGGATGTTATTTTTATGGTGAGGTTGTGCCCCCCATGCATAGTATTCAAAACCAATCAGTTCATTAGCGAACTCCATCAGACCGATAGAAAAACTCAGTTAGACCACCCTCCTCACTAGGTTTCTGGTCAAATCGGGCATAAACTAGTTAGTTCACTGCTAGGCCAATCACAGACCTGACAAAAAGTGGTTTTGTGAGTTTTGAAGCAGTTTTGAGGGAAATTTGGGCTTGTTTCCCTCCAAAAACAACCCCTCCGAGAAAATCATGTTTCCCCTCTCATTTTTCTCACACATCTCCACCTTAATAACGTTGGCAATCAATGATAATGTTAAATTCTTAAAGTAAAATGAATCCTTTTACTTAAATTTTTAAAATTACCATGAAATGACTGAAGACATTTGAGAGTGGTTTTGACCTCATTGGATATCATATGGAGAAACTATAATTTTAGGTTCCACTCAAAATTTAGCTGACTTAATGGTTTTTAGGATTTCATGGTTTGGGGTTTCACTTCCATTTGTTTCTATCACATGTGAGGGTATTAGATTTTCATTTGATCAAGGCCATAGAGCCCTTTAAGAACCTTGATGTTGGTGGCATTGATTGTTGAACTTTGTTGATGTTGGTGGTATTGATTGTTGAACTCCTCTAGCATGGCCTTAACAAAAATGCACCTTTCACTCAAAGGAAAATAGCTAGTTAGGCATGCTAAGCTTTTTCTACCACATTATAAGGTTGAGGAGATGAACCCTTCACTCAAAACAAAATCACTAGTTAGGCATGTGTTGATGATGCTGGACCTGCCAACATTCAGGGGATCTCCCCGATATGAAGTCCCAACTAAACTTCACACTATTTGAAGTAGAAGTCCCAGCAGTGGGTGGTAGTGCTATGCCTTGACTGCAAAAACACACAAAGTGAAGTGCGGTAACTTTGGGTGAGAGAAACGGTGTGACCCTGTGGGGAGTCTAGTGTGATGCATGAAGGTTCCTACACATGAAGGGAAAATAAATTGTGCCCCTTGGAAGCCTATAATAGTACGCAGATTGAAAGAAACGCACGAGCGTAATGACAACACAAGCTAAGATGTGGAATAGTCCACAAGTTAAAGTGATGAATTAATACAACAACACACATTCATTAAGATTCATACAAATGAAAACGAAATATTTCATAAGCATAAGCATAAGTTAAATAACATACATTGCAAATACAACAAGAATAGTCCTACTATATTCACAACATATGCATGAAATTGTGTTGCCTCTGATTTTATTATTATAAGTGAAAGTTCCATTCTTACATACACCATTCAAAACCCACCAGCCCCAATAGTGGAACATTAAGTCAAGAACACTTGCTCCTCCAAAGAAGTATACTCACTCTATGCCACAGAGAATCCAAGGATCTTCACAATATTCCCAAGCTCCTTCTAAGTCTAAGCCTAGCCAAAAGCTTGGCTCAAAAAAGACGCTTGCACAAGTTATGAGGTTCTATTTATAACAAGAGGGGGTGACTCTTCAACTCCCCTTTGTGACCTTTGGAGTACCCTCATGACTCTTCAACTTCTTTACAAAATGACTCATTACATTATATCATGACTCTTCATGTTACACTATTGACACTTGGAATTTCACTTACAACATAATTAGAAATAATATTACAATTCACACTCATACCCATATAGGAAAAAATAAGGTAGAGATAACTTGACAGCCTAACAAGACAAAAGACTATGATCCTTGAGTTTGGGAACACTCTAGCTCAACAACTTCTACTTGATGCTTCTTGGCCATGTATTGATGCCAAGCTTGGTATTGTCTGATGACATCCCAAACTACATGATGGTGTTAGGCTAGAAGCAAGCTCTAGCCTCCATATCATCTAGGTACAATGACTTGGAACTAGTCTTAACTTATTTCTTAAGTAGGATAAACATGGTTATTATCTAGATAGGACCACCAATGTAGTTCTGTATGTTTTGTTTGTTCAACTCTAAATCCTCCTTGGTGGCAACTTGTCTTAGTTGCTCCAAGTACTCTTGAATCTCTTGCCTGACTTGGTGTTTACATTTAGCTTTAGTGAGTGAGATGATTGATTAGATCTTGTGGGTTCTCACCATGAAATCCAAAATGTTGTACAACCATACATATGAGGCCTAAATGTTTCCAATGAACGAAGCAAGTTGCTTGTTGTTCTGAGTCAACATTTGAACTCTTCCTTTCTCCAGCTCTGCCTATGACTTCATCTTCTTTACCAAAGTAAGTTGTGCCCCTTTGTATCGCATTGTCCATTCTTGCACAACAGTGATGGAAGTTTGCACATTCCTAAGTGTCCTAACAAATTCCTTGGTTTGTTATTACAAGCTATGTAAGTAAACAATTGTCTTATGTATGGTCATGAGCTCCTCATAGAGGTCTCGTGTGGTCTCTTTAAGTACTGATACCTCACCAAGTATCACTGCTCTCATTTTGCCCAAGTAGACCTACATGAAATATGCATTATGCATTGCTCCGTGGAGCTATTCTATCTCTTTTCTGGCAACCTGTAGATTATGTACCAATTTTTTACTCTTAGTCGTCAAATTATAAGTGTTTGATCTCATCACACTAGTGAAGGCCATGTTCGCTTTGGAAATGGCATTTGGATTCTTGCTGGTGTCTGTGACTATCACTCTTGCATGATCATCTGGAAAATGCTTTCTCTGCACTTTTACAATAATCTTCTAAAGTTCATTATATGACAGATTGTACACATCCATTACTGGATCATCATCAAGAGGATGATGTCCCATTCTTCACTTGGGGCTAACTCTATGGCTAGAGGTGGTGGATACTGAATGCTGACTTTTGATGCACTTGGAATCAAGTCAACATCTTCATCCTATGGTTCCAATTCCAACTCCATGTCCAAAACTTCAATAAAGTATTCAATCTACTAAGCAAGCTCCCAATCTTGCACATGTTCGTTATGTCCCTCTGTTGTTGTTGGTTATGCTCTTGCTCTTCAACTTGAGTCGGCATTGTTTCTTCTGCCATTTCACCTCTCCTTTTTTCTTCTTCCTACTTCTGCTTCTCCTCCTATTCTATCCTTCTTTGTTCCTATTCTTCCCTCAGTTCTTGTTATGTTTTCTACAATCTTGGTTATTCTTCCTACAAGCTCTTCTTTCTCTCTTCCCCTTCTTTTTCTCTATATCATCTTCTTCCTCTTTTCTTCCACTGCCAAAGTTTCTTGCATAAGGATTGAATTTGCTCACTCTGCAGCTTTGTTATCCCTCTATTTTGTTAGCAACCTTTCTCCTTCCCTTTCTTGTACCAAATTATTTCCTTCTGCTATTGTTGATGGAATTGTTGCCATGTTAGTGTTGACTCATTTTATATAAATAGTTGAGTGTATATATATTGGAAATTTAACTGGAGCTTTCTCCACTACTTCCCTAGTACTGCTTTATATGGACTCTTTTGAAGTAGCTCTCTTTAGTGCCCTTGCAACAGTGATTGTTGGAGAGATGTGCTAAAGCTTTGTGGTACCTATGGGACAGAAAAGACACTCATGGCAAGAAAACATCAGTCTTTAGCAAATCTACTTTCAAGGCATGATTAAGAAGAAAATTGGGCATCTGATGAGAGAGATTGCATAATTTTCAATGGTAGGAAGGATTGGTTTCCTGTGCGAAATGCGCACTACAAATTCCAGCAGCCATGGATGAAGCGTGTGGCTTGAGACTGCGCAATGCACAGTTTAGCCTAGGCAATGACCTGGGAGACATTACACATTATGCATTCTCAGTGGCTAGGGAAGCAAGACGAGCCCTAGAATTGTGCAATGTGCAGATGGGTTAGCTTGTACCATGCACTGCACAATTCCATAGGCCAACCTCTCAGCTTGAGCCTTATGACTACGTAATGCCGAGTTGGGTAAAGTGAAAATTGGCTAAGGAAAGTGTAGATATTCTCAAGGGAGGTGTGAAAAATGAGCAGATCTAAGTGATGGTGTGAGCTTGAGTGCAGATTTGACTAATTGTGAACAAATAATGATAGATCAAGTGCAGAAATTGAATGAATGGAAATAAAATCAAATCGGTGAGGTGAGTCACCGCAACAGTGACCATCGGTGAAAAAACAAAGAAATTGATGTGGCACTTGTGAAAAGAAAATGATAAATTGAAACAACACTTCTACAAGCTAAAACAAGTTGAAATGTCAGTAATCACGAAGAGAAATATGTGAAACGGAAAAAAGTGACAGAAAAAGCGACAAAAGACGACAAAAGTGAAACTCACCTAGAAAAGCAAAGATGACCGCACTGAAGGTTCCTTGATCTCCTTGGGAATGCTAGATCTCCAAGATCATATGTGCAAATGAGCTCTAGAGGTATCGATTAACTAGATTTGAACAAGTGAGGGTTTATGATGTGCATGCCTAAAATCAAGGAAAAAGTGACAATTGGCGAGAGTTTCTAAAAATAACAAATGTGCCTCCTTCAAGATACTAATACTGGATCCCTATTTATTATAAATTTTTTTTCCCTTTATTTTTCTTTCTTTTTTGGGGGAAACTTGCCATGCACGTTGTCGAGAAAGATTGTGCAATTTTGGGGAACTCGACAACTTTCCGGCTCAGTGCACTACACAGTTTCTGAGCTTAATGAGGGATTATGTAGTTTATGGGCTCAATGTTGGGTTGCCTCCCATGACAATGCAATTTTTCAGCTCAAGGTAGACATCCAGACAAAACTGCACAATTCCCATCATCAAGGTTGCTTACCCTCAAGGATTGTGCAGTTTCTAGAGGCAAGCCCAAAATTGTTATGAGACCAAGTCGGGAGATCAGATTGTGATTTAGAAAGATCAGTTAAGAGTGGAAACAAGCAAACACAAGCCCAAATGAAGAAAAGGTAACTCTTAGTCATAACATGATTACATGAATCAGTTCAAGATAAGCTACTGTGGATAGGAAGGAAGGCTCCAAAATAAAATCATAGGCAAAATTTTGGAGGGTGGTTGTAGTTGCCGCAACAACATGTTAAACTTTTTCAATTTCTATCATATTATAAGGTTAAGAAATCCAAGTTTTAAGACTTTGAGCTAGATGATGTTTATGTATCTCTTATTGATGATCCCATTTCTAATAGTGATAAATCAATGATGAGTTTCATGAGTGATCATGTTGATTAATGATTTGTAGTTTTAATGTCTAGTTTTGTTGCTACTACTACCACTACTACAAAGGTTGCAGACGGGTTTTAGGAGCCCTTAAACTCTAAGCCAGGTTATTTATGTAGCTCATTTCGATGATCCCATGTCCACTAGTGGTGATGAGTTTGAACATGATGAGGAGTGATCATGTTGATCACTGATATGTAGACTTGTAGTAGGTCAATGGCCCCATATCCTATAACATTTTTTTTGGACTCTATAGGTCATTTAGATCCTCATCAATTATGTATTTTTTTGTTGATATGTATTGCACTCAATGCTATATTGATATATTCACATTTACATGGAATATAGATGAGAAAACTTTGCATATTTTGTTTCTATTTGTTTTGAATAATGGGTTGAAATACTAAAAATATTTTTTTCATTAAAAATTAATTATTTCATGTATTTTTCTAAAGTCCAGTTCATTGAGACCTAACCAATCCCAGTTTGAGTGATTCTAGTTTGAAACCTGGTTTGATAGGTGGATTGGCCTGGTCACCACTTACGGTTTTGAATACTTGGTTGGCCCCATGAAGCATAAGTTATGTCGATTTATTGGCCTTCAGGATTGATTGGGCAATGATATATTCTAAATATTAGACTTCATTCTGAATTCAGACCTGACAAATTGGAAAAATGGCCTTAAAATATATAAACAAAGTGAGCCTTAAATCCACAAGGAAGAGCCTCAACTGTAAAAAGAGACACTGCGAATCCACATTGTTAATGTAGAAATTTCCCACTGTAGATCAACAGATTATGCACTAAAGAAAAATACAAGATCTACTTCTACAACAAACTTTGTGGAAGCTTAATCGAATTGAGCAAGATCAATGAGAACAGATATAACTGAGAATGAGGAATCAATCACGCATAACACAGAAGAAATAACCTGAGGAAAGCCTCAGCCTAAAACCCCAATCTATGTATTATCATACAAGTGGAAATGTGTTCAAATTACAAAAATAATTAGCTCTCAAGCTATCCTGCTCTCTCTTCAATCCAACTGCTACTCATAGACAGTCAAAGGCTTCTCACAAACCTTCTCCTCTACCCTCCAAGCCTCCTATTTCCTTGCATAGTTTTTCTTGGGGTCCAATGCTTCCACTTGTGTGAATTCCCACCTCACACTGCTCACTTGGCTCAGAAATAATTGCACAAACCTAAAGGAGATAAATCCTTCTCGATGGATGACTTTCCTTTATAGGAAAAATCCATCCAACTGATAGTACATTGTCCCTCCTCTGGCCTCAACTGGGTCTCTATCTAAACTTACATGCATGAGTTATTTATGAGAGAATACTCAGTAATCTGAAGTGTAGTAGTTACATGTAAGCAAGCATTAACTAGCTAAACTTACATTAATTCAACAAACTGTTTGAATTAATCTAATTGGACTTGACTCAATTAACTAAGTCAACTAATTACAACTCACTCTTATTTCTTCAATTGATGGATAAATTCCTCAATTAATGGAGAAACTATTGCATGTCCCCACATAGACCTCATGTTTGATTTTCCTTAACTAATTAACTCAAGATGAATTAATTAATTATTTTACAAACTATTGCTAAGATCAAATTCGAATTTTACTTCTCAATTTTAGTTCAGGGATTAACTAAAATTAGAATCCATCCCACACTGCTAAAAATAACAATGTTATTTTTAGCACTTCCATTTTTCATTCCTTGTTGCTCAGTCCAACACTGGTACCTGAACTGCTACTTAGAGCAGTGCTATTTTTAGCACTTCTATTTTTAGCATTTCTTGCTGCCATTTTCACTTCCATTTTCCATTCCTTGTTGCTCAGTCCAACACTGGTACCTGAACTGCTACTTAGAGCAGTGTTATTTTTAGCATTTCTTGCTGCCACTTGCAACACTCCCTCTCAATAGGAATGGCTTCAACTCGAACCTAATCCTAAACCTTTGGAATATTCTACATGCAACACTTCTTCCAAGTGTGGATGCTCCAACAACTCTAGAAACAAAAAAACTCCCAACTGACCTCTCTGTTGGGCTAGAAACATACTCTGATGCTGAAGCTCCCTCTGCCACTGACAAGTGCTCCCTCTCTAACCTCTAAGTTGCTGCAACATATCCATGCATCTTGCACCATTGCACACCCCTTTGTGCCATCCTGCACTGGTGCAACACTCCTGTGCCTCTCACATTGCTGCAGCCTACTAGCTCTACACAGTCTTGGGACTCTAGCACTGTAGCTCTCTCTGTCGATCCATCCACATCTGTCTCTACCCACTCAGCTAGTCCTACTACTCCTCATCGGGGCTCCCATAACAAAGTCAAATCAAATAGGTTGGGTACATCAAGAATCCTGCCCCAATTCCAGCCTTCTTGGGATTGTGACTCCACATCACCCCACCTCCTACCTGGAGGTACGGATGCATGTGATCCCTTTGCCCACCTGGCTCAAAATTTCCCCCTATTGGAGGTCTCTGCATGAGTGGATGCCTCCACTCTGTCTCCTCCCAACTTCCTCAATTGTCGCTGCTCCACAACCTCCTGAAGTTGCTTCACCAATTGTGGCTCCTCCACAATTGTCTGAGATTTCGTTTGGCGCTGCATGTTGAGAGGTAATGTACTCTCTCTCTCAATCACCATGTATCTAATATTTTCCTTGCTCCTCAAGGCTTTGCATGCATCTTGTACCTCTATTGCATACAAGTTCTTGGCTAGCACACCAATCTATTTCATCTTTCCCACCGTCATGGAATTTTCTAGAAAAAGAGTTGATTTTAAATCAACGATATCTCCCTCATCCGAACTCCGATTCAGTCGATTTTGTTTTTTGAATTTGGGTATTTTCCTACAAGGAATCCAGATCTGCTATTTGTTTCTAAAAATTTTGTACAAAAATTTTCATATCTACTCTAAGAAATCATGGCCCAAAACTCAAAACTTCGAAATCTCCTCTAGTATATTGTTCTCAGCTTTGATCACCTTTGCTCCGATACCATGTAGAATTTTTCTATAGATCAACTAGCTTTGATACCGTGTAGAAATTTCCCAGTGTAGATCAGTAGATCATGCAATAGACTAAAGCAAAATACAAGATCTACTTCTACAACAAACTTTGCGGAAGCTTAATCGAATTGAGCAATATCAATGAGAACACATATAATTGAGAATGAGAAATCAATCACATAACACAGAAGAAATAACCTAGGGAAAGCCTCAGCCAAAAACCCCAATTTCTGTATTATCATACAAGTAGAAATGTGTTCAGATTACAAAAGGAATCGGCTCTCAAGCTATCCTGCTCTCTCTACAATCCAACTGCTACTCATAGACAGTCAAAGGCTTCTCACAAACCTTCTCCTCTACCCTCTAAGCCTCCTATTTCCTTGCACAGTTTTTCCTGGGGTCCAATGCTTCCACTTGTGTGAATTCCCACCTCACACTGCTCACTTGGCTCAGAAATAACTACACAAACCTGAAGGAGATAAATCCTTCTCCATGGATGAGTTTCCTTTATAGGAAAAATCCATCCAACTAATAGTACACTGTCCCTCCTCTGATCTCAACTAGGTCTCTGTCTAAACTAACATGCACGAGTTATTTATGAGAGAATACTCAGTTATTTGAAGTGCAGTAGTTACATGCATGCAAGCATTAATTAAATGAACTTACATTAATTCAACAAATTGTTTGAATTAATCTAGCTGTGACTTAGTTAACTAAGTCAACTAATTACAACTCAATATTACAACTCACTCTATCTCTTTAACTGATGGATAAATTCCTCAATTAATGGAGAAATTGTTGCATGTCCCCACATAGACTTCATGTTTGATTTTTCTTAAATAATTAACTCAAGATTAATTAATTAATTATTTTACAAACTGCTGCTAAGATCAAATTTGAATTTTACTTCTCAATTTTAGTTCAGGGACTAACTAAAATTGGAATCCATCCCAAACTACAAAAAATAGCAATGCTATTTTTAGCACTTCCATTTTTCATTCCTTGATTCTCACACCATCACTAGTACCTGAACTATTTTTTATAGCAATGCTATTTTTAGCACTTCTAATTTTAGCATTTCTTGTTGCCATTTTCAACAGTTAAAACATCTAACTTCGAGAGTCCATGATTAACTTTTTCACTTTGGTCTTGTTGTAACCCTTGGTGCTCAACTGACCTACGATTGAATAGTAGTCCACCAAAACTAATGTGAGGATCCTCTTAAGCATATTTGTCATAGTGGAAAACTCCATCTTTAGACTTAACAAATTTTTGTCCTACAATTTTTGTTACAACAGGTTTAAAGACTAAATAAAACAAAAAATATTTGAATTTTTTTCATGAAATTATTTGTGAAGAAGAATATAAGAATCCTAAATACATATTATTACAAATCTAGTGATGCCAAAGATTGCTAATTATAATGCTTGGAATTTGTGTGAATTTTCCACCATTATTTAAAATTATGTCTCAAAGAAAGCATTCTTACTGATTTTAGATTCTATACAATGCATACATAAGCTCTCAAATCCTTAGAGGCCATGCCCAACTCTGTTATCAATCAGAACCCTCAAGAATTTAATGTTGTGATGTTGTAATCTAGTAAACACACTCCATGCAACTTGGTGGGTGCCTCTTTCTCCTCTATTTCTTCTTTCTATTCCTATATTATTTTCTCCAATGACATTCCCAATGATCCAGTTTTGGGCGTGAAGAAGGACCCTTCCAAGACCTTTTACTTTCGTGATGTGTTAAAATTTATTTTTAAAAGAACATTAATGAATACATTTGTATGCGAAAAAGAAGAGGAACATAACAATCATCGGCACATGAAAACATAAGTGTTGATAACGGAGTTCGTCTAGGAGGGACTATGTCTCTAGGCACCGTGTCAAGATGGTGTAGGCCACTGCATTAAGTGTTTTCAATAATGGTGATGTACATAGGGATGATGTCTCGATCATACAAGGAAAAAACGCCCTCACGCGGAAGTGGCTCTAAGAGATGTTCCACAACTAGAACTCTCAATCAAAAGACTCCTATCAGTATGATAGAAAAACATGCATGGTAAGCATCCTACCAACACTGCACAAAAGGGATGTCAAAACAAAACACATGCATGATGACAACAAGAGTATCTCAGTAACATACAACAAGGGATTTCAAAACATAACATGAAAAGTTATGACAGAAAGTACATCACATAAAATATTCCGCATTAAATCAAGCAAGGAATCATGACAACATGTAATAAACAAGATCCTGCATCAACATCAATCAAGGATCTGTACAACATAATGCAGAAAGAAGAAGTACATGAACACATCATATACCTCACAACCAAGGTCCATCTGAAGAAGTGGATGTCTCACTGCTGAAGCTGCTCGGACCATTGCTCTCAAGGCATCGATCTCATGAAGATGGCAGCTCACACATGAATGTGGACATCTACACTGGCACTTAGAAAAATGACTAGAAGAAGAAATGAGAGAATAAGAAATCTGAAGCCATCATTAGACTTGTGGCGTCGAGTAGTGCTGAATCAACTGTCCAAAATCTGAATTCTAGGAAGTTGAGAATTTTGGGCTCAAAGAATCTTCTAGATTCCCCAGGATTCCTCAAAGATTTTGTTCCATGGATGGACTGTAAATCTGCAACTCAGATGGTGAATCTGATCTCTCCTTTGTAATCCCTATCGAAAACCATGAAACATGAGTATAAACTTGACTATATTCTGAAATGTCAAACCTTTACCTCCTTGGGAAAATTTCATGGTTCATGGTTCCACTCCCTATTTTCACTGAAATCATGGTTCCATGTGCATTTTGGAAATGAATGGAAAATGTAGACCTTTGATGAGGAAATGAAAAACACCATTGTGTTCATGGCGATGAGGGGTGTAAAAACCATATGAAACGTGTCAAATTCTGACAAAGTGAAAATTTTGCCCTCCTGCAAAATTCATGGTTCCTATGTTAAAATATTAATTGATTCATTGCCTTGAAATCCGTACCTGCATTCTACCTCAAAATTCTTGCCTCAGTCTCTCTCTGTCTGGAACTCCATGCAGAGGCAAAAATACTGAGTTTAAATAAAACTTCATCGATGGATTTACCAATGTCAGGTGGTTGGCACGCTGGTTAAAAGTAGCAAATGGTTAAGGAGAGGTCGGGGGATCAAATCATGCCTTCTCTGCATATATAAACCTTTTAACCATGAAGTTATTTGAAATAGGGTGGCACATCCCTTGAACCCCACATGATTTCCTTATTGGCGCTTAAGAATCAGTGCATTTCCCAAATATCAGCGATCAGTAGTTGGTATCAGTGCTCATGATGGGGCACTGGTAGCGTTTATCGGCTCGATCTACGAGAGTCCCCCAATATATCAGTGATCACAATTATTAGCAGTTATACATATCAGTGCTTTATCATGATTTTCACCAATATATATCGGCAACAATACAATCGGTTATCGGTGCGGCAATATATGCGGCATGTATATATAAAGGGTCGGGGCGATGGGGTGTGGGTCGAGTCCACTGCCCGTGGCCCGTGCCTGCCCAATAATTCAATATAATATGGTTATAACACACACACACACACACACACACACACACACACACACACACACACATATATATATATATATGCGGAATATGTGGAGGGTTTGGCGAGGATTATTGTCGATCCCGAAACCATATTATCAATGTGACATGCGATTTATATTGCGATAAGATTGTTTTGAAGGGTTCGGCGGGGTTTGTTGCTGCTAATCCCAAAATCATGTGTTTGGATGATTTTTATATAGTTATTTTTAATAATTATATTGAAACATTTCGTTATATGGTTATTGATTAACCATTTAAAAATGATTTTGTCTCTCATGCGGGTTTAGGAGACAAATGAGAAAACGCCAAGTGTCAATCGCTGAAGGGCTGCCATGTGGGTCCCATTTGCTTACTGGGATGCCATGTGGCACACTGTGGGCCCCACTTTTCCCCTATCATGTCAAACTTTAAAGAGCTCTATCTTTCGCATACGAGCTCGATTTGACGAGCCGTTCGCACCTCCACAATTAGGACGCTGAGGTCTTCAAACTAGTCTTGGTTCGAGCATAATCCAAACACTCTGGTTTTTGAGCCATATTTGTCCTGTGTCTCTCTGGAGCCACCTGGATCACCCAAGAACATTTCCTTAGCTCTACAAGGCCAAGCCAAATAGCAAGGCATTTTATTAGGAATCATCAAATGCTAGCAAATTTTTCTAGCTCTCAAGTTCGTTTAGTGATGGGACTACTTGCTGCCCAACACTCATCACAACCCTTAGAACTTTGCTGATGATTTCAAGCTTATTGGTTGTTATGCAGGAGATTAGGACCCTTGGACATATCTCCAGGGCAATAAACACTAGATTTATTTCTCTAATTGCTAAGAGGAAGGATCCACGATCTTTTGCAAACTTTCATCTGATATCACTCTATAATTCTATGTACAAGATGATCTCGAAGCTTATTGCTTCTCGTCTTAAAAATATCATGTCGATTCATATCACTCGTGAGCAGTTTGGGTTTCTAGAAGAGAGAGAGGTATAGGATGCTATTAAAATTTCACAAGAGTTCTTACATTCAATAAAATTTTGGAGGATGAAGGCATGTTTGCTTAAGGTGGATTTGATAAAAGAATATGATTCAGTGGATTGGGAATTCCTGAGGTTGGTGCTCCACAAGGTAGGTTTGGATTCACAAAATATTCGCTAGATAATGGCATGCATAAATACTTCTAATTTTTTTGTAATTATCAATGGTTTCCCAACACAGTTCTTCAAAGCTTTTAAGGGTTTGCATAAGGGATGTGCATTGTCCCCCTTACTCTTCCTTCTTGTAGAAGATAATCTAAGCCAAAGGTTGGGGGATGTGAGGGATAGGGGAATTATCACAGGGGTGGAGGTAACACAAAATTCAGCTATTTCACATCTAATGTTTGTGGATGGATTACTTTTTGGTGGAGTTACAAGCATCACATAATGGAAGCACATACATATGTTGATTAGATCATTTGGGGATCCTACAAGTACGCATATGAGAAAAGCAAAGTCCATCTTGATATTGGGGGACATAGAGGACCAGGTGGCAAAGGAAATTTGTAATATTTTTGAGATTACATCCATTCATATAGACATAGGATTTACATGCTTGGGTTTTAGAATGAAACCCAACACATATGGGATCAAGGACTAGTCATGGTTGATTGATAGAGTTGCAAAGAATTTTTCAAGATGAATACATATGTGGTTATCAATAGGAAGTCGTATCACCCTGATTAAGTTGGTTCTCATCCACATCTCAATTTTCTAGATGCATATGTTTCAATTTCCAAAGTAGACCATTCACAAGTTGAAATCTATCATGGCATGGTTCATGTGGTCGGGACACAAACAGAAGGGGAAGTTCCACTTGGTTAAGTGGAAAAGATTTGCACATTAGATATCCGATGGAGAGTGGAGCATATTAATTAGGTTCACATCTAACATATCTCTCATAATTAAAAACAATTGAAGGGCATTGGAGGGTAGTTTCATTTGGGATAAAATCAACAGAGATAAATAGATGGACGATGCAAATTTCTCAGCTTGGATCAGGGAAGGGGCAAAAAATAAAATAAAAAACTCGTGATTTATATGGAGGAGTATGATGAGTAATATACATTGGCTACTTGGGTTTATCAAATGGGACGTAGGAGATGGTGCATAGGTCGAGATCGTACTTGATGCCATCACACGATTTATGGGGAACCACTCCTTATCGACCCCTCTTTTGGAGTGCCTCCACGGAAAATGAATATTGTACCTAAACAATATCCACAAAGCACACAAATAGGGATCATTTTACTAATCTTGGATTAAGGTTGTCAATTTGGGGCTTCAAGGACAGATGGAAGTTGAATGGGAGGAACGTTTCACTAATATGGGAGTAGTTTGTATACACTTATCTGAACAAAAGGACATGATGGTATGGGACGGTAAGATGAAAATGGGACTAGCAGTGGCCATAGAGATATACTATAGTCTTCCTAAAGTCAAGATGTATGAGTTTTCTTTAAATTGGTTTCACGTCACGTGGAAGTGGGATATACCACTAAATCTCAAATGTTTTAGTTGGTTGGCTCTACATGATAGGATCCTCATGTGGAACAATCTTATACAACATGGATTCAATGGCCCAAGTATTTTTCCCATGTGCAAATTGGGTCCTGAGGATGTGTGCCACATCTTATTGAACTACCTATTTATTGTGGTTGTTTGGGAGGGGGTGATGGATGCATTAAACATTGTCGAACAATGGAATCCCCTTTCCATGGAAATATGTTTATTTTCCTAGTTCAAAACACAACAAATTCACAGGTCCCTTCCTTTTTATATATTGTGGTCCATATGACATAGCAGGAACTCTCATTTGTTTGATTAGAAAGAGGCATATGTCACAGAAGTGATTAACAAAATAGTGACATACTATAATGAAATTGGACCGAAAAGGAAAATCACTAAGAAAAGGATAATCAAGTACTAGGAAATATGGAAGGAACTCCCTACAGGGTTTTTCAATGGAGCATGCTTACACAGGAAATGTGGATGTGGAGCATACATAGTACTTGCTCTAGGTAGATATTAGCATTTATGGTGGGAGGGAGGAAAGGGTACAAATAGCAGGGCATAAATCATTGCTCTATGGGATGTACTCATATGTTCCAAGTGGCTGGGATTAGAGTATCTTCATGTATTTGGATACACAAAGGTATTAATTGACTGGATAAATGAGCATTCCAATTTTAATCCTCCTATCCTCACAAATTGGATGATACATCTCTGCAATGTGGTAAGCTTTTTCCTGACGATTTATTTTGGACACATATACAAGGAACAAAATTAGGTTGCATATATTCTATCCAAGAGAGGCATATCAAAGGCACTGGAAAATTATTCTTTACAATGTTTGTACATGATACATTGAGGAATTCTGGTAGCATGAGAGGTTTTTTGTTGCATTGTTTTTTTTGCACAAATTATATGGGGTAAATTGAGTTTTTGAGACAGAAGATATGTATTTAAAGAGTCAAAGTAAATTGTGGACTCGTGAGATACAATTTTATTATGTGTCCTAATAGTATGATATACAAAAAAAAATAATGTCATAATAGCTATGTAATATGTTTTTGGCATTTGGTTGATGATGTAATTGTGAAAAATTTAAACATAGACATGGACAACAATTTAAGGCAACCTGAAGATGATGATCTACAACATATGTACTCTCTTTTCATATAATGAAAAGAAAGCACTTTTTCCTTCTGAAATAAAAAAAAATAAAAATAAACAAAACCTTAGAAATCTATTGGTGGGCAGTAGTAGTAACCACAGTTGAAAGGAATGTTTTCGTCTACAAGTGGGATCACCTGCTGCTTGGTGGTTGTCGCTCTTCTTTGTCAACTCGTTAGTAGTCAACTGATCGACGATTATGGTGATAGATGGGACTTTTATTACCATAAAATGTCTCATTAGTCAGTTCTTGATTTGGATTGAATCATTATATTGTTTTTCATCCATCATGATGTATTCAGAGTGGAATAAGTGGAGGAATCAGCTCATGGGACCATTTTTACCAGCGAGACCTAGTTTGGTGAATCGGGGCCTAAAATCTTCCGGGAACATTTTGAGACATCAAACGATGTTTTCTGGGGGTAAAATTTTGTCACCTAATGCCACACTTCTTCATGTTATTCGACACATAGAGATCTTTCCAACGGCACAAGAAGTGTGTCAATCAGAGCTTGTATGCAAAAGTTATGACACTTAGAAGTTGACCTTCCTATTTTCACACCTATAGTTTAGGATGATACTGCACCAGCCCCCATTATTCACGGAAAAGGGGCTAGACACATGTTTTTGATTTAAAAGACTCTAGAAGAGTCTATTGTAACTCTAGTTAAAAGTTGATGTAGTAAAACTTAACTACTAGTAGGTTATTGGGTTGCGTTATAACCAGGCCACTAGGAGGAAGAGGTATTCCATCGTCCAACAACATTTTGTTTCTAGCTAAGAAAAGATAACTAGGAGAAATAAGAGGTACAACATAGAGAGTGGACCTGTGCATTGTAGCAACCCACGAGCCACATGAATTACTTCTTTGCACTGGCAACCATATTTCTAGATAGATAAAGAGAGCGAAGCGGCCTCACCTTCTAGCTGGGTTTTCTCTCGAAAGGGTTTCCCAAAGCATATCTTGTGCCTTACGTGTGTGAGAGCTTATTTTTGCATCTCTATTTTTTTACCATTAATTTCCATTCACATGCATGTACTAATTATAGTTACATTTACAAATCTAAAAGATTAATAAAATTGTAATAGTGTAAAAATTCAAAATTTTAATATATTGTTATCAGATCTATTGTGACAAACTGTTGAGTGGAATATCCACAACAATTTATGGATTAGTTCTGTTAAAGAATGGAACCACCTAGCTTTAGTTCTTTCATGATAAGGTGGTGGCGATGTGATGAAATTGCAATTAATGGGAACTTTTTTCGTTTGACATACCTATTAGTTGACAGGACCACCCCTATGCTAGTCGGATCACACTGGCAAGTAGCGAGTTATTTTTAGCACTTCTATTTTTAGCATTTCTTGCTGCCATTTTCAACACTCCCTCTCAACAAGAAAGGCTTCAACTCGAACCCAATCTTGAACCTTTGGAATGTTCTACATGCAACACTTCTTCCAAGTGTGGATGCTCCAGTAACTCTAGAAACAAAAACTCCCAACTAACCTCTCTGTTGGGCTAGAAACATACTCTAATGTTGAAGCTCCCTCTGCCGCTGACAAGTGCTCCCTCTCTAACCTTTGAGTTGATGTAGCATCTCCTTGCATCTTGCACCATTGCACACCCCTTTGTGCCATCTTGCACTGGTGCAACACTCATGTGCCTCTCACATTGCTGCAGCCTACTAGCTCTACACAATCTTGGGACTCTAGCACTGTAGCTCTCTCTATCGCTCCATCCACATCTGTCTCTACCCACTCAGCGAGTATTACTACTCATCATCGGGGCTCCCATAACAAAGTCGAATCAAATAAGTTGGGTACATCAAGAATCCTGCCCCTATTCCAACCTTCTAGGGATTGTGACTCCACATCACCCCACCTCCTACCTGGAGGTATGGATGCATGTGATCCCTTTGCCCACTTGGCTCAAAATTTCCCCCTATTGGAGGTCTCTGCATGAGTGGATGCCTCCACTCTGTCTCCTCCCAACTTCCTCAATTTTCACTACTCCACAACCTCCTGAAGTTGCTTCACCAATCGTGGCTCCTCCATAATTGTCTGAGACTTCGTCTGGCGCTGCATGTTGAGAGGTAATGTACTCTCTCTCTCAATCACCAAGTATCTAATATTTTCCTTGCTCATCAAGGCTTTGCATGCATCTTGTACCTCTAGTGCATACAAGTTCTTGGCTAGCACACCAATCTATTTCATCTTTCCCGCCGTCATAGAATTTTCTAGAAAACGAGTTGATTTTAATCAATGATATCTCCCTCATCCGAACTCCGATTCAGTCGATTTTCTTTTTTGAATTTGGGTATTTTCCCATAAGGAATCCAGATCTGCTATTTGTTTCTAAAATTTTTGTACAAAAATTTTCACATCTACTCTAAAAAATCGCGGCCCAAAACTCAAAAATTCGAAATCTCCTCTAATCTATTATTCTCAGCTTTGATCACCTTTGCTCCGATACCATGTAGAATTTTTCTATAGATCAACTAGCTCTGATACCATGTAAAAATTTCCCACTGTAGATCAACAGGTTATGCAATAGACTAAAGCAAAATACAAGATCTACTTCTACAACAAACTTTGTGGAAGCTTAATCGAATTGAGCAAGATCAACGAGAACACATATAATTGAGAATGAGAAATCAATCACACATAACACAGAAGAAATAACCTAGGGAAAGCCTCAGCCGAAAACCCCAATTTCTGTATTATCATACAAGTGGAAATATGTTCAGATTACAAAAGGAATCGGCTCTCAAGCTATCATGCTCTCTCTGCAATCCAACTGCTACTCATAGACAGTCAAAGGCTTCTCACAAACCTTCTCCTCTACCCTCCAAGCCTCTTATTTCCTTGCGCAGTTTTTCTTGGGGTCCAATGCTTCCACTTGTGTGAATTCCCACCTCACACTACTCACTTGGCTCGGAAATAACTGTACAAACCTGAAGGAGATAAATCCTTCTCCATGGATGAGTTTCCTTTATAGGAAAAATCCATCCAACTAATAGTACACTCTCCCTCCTCTAATCTCAAATGGGTCTCTATGTAAACTAACATGCATGAGTTATTTATGAGAGAATACTAACTTATCTGAAGTGCAGTAGTTACATGCATGCAAGCATTAATTAACTGAACTTACATTAATTCAACAAACTGTTTGAATTAATCTAGCTGGACTTGACTTAGTTAACTAAGTCAACTAATTACAACTCAATATTACAACTCACTCTTATCTCTTTAACTGATGGATAAATTCCTCAATTAATGGAGAAATTGTTGCATGTCCCCACATAGACTTCATGTTTGATTTTCCTTAACTAATTAACTCAAGATTAATTAATTAATTATTTTACAAACTGCTACTAAGATCAAATTTGAATTTTACTTCTCAATTTTAGTTCAGGGACTAACTAAAATTGGAATCCATCCCAAACTACTAAAATAGCAATGCTATTTTTAGCACTTCCATTTTTCATTCCTTGTTTCTCAGACCATCTTTTTCAACAGTTAAAATATATAACTTCGAGAGTCCATGATTAACTTTTTCACTTTGGTCTTGTTGTAACCCTCAGTGCTCAATTGACCTACGATTGAATAGTAATCCACCAAAACTAATGTGAGGATCCTCTTAAGCATATTTTTCATAGTACAAAACTCCATCTTTAGACTTAACAAATTTTTGTCCTACAATTTTTGTTACAACAGGTTTAAAGACTAAATAAAACAAAAAATATTTGAATTTTTTCATGAAATTATTTGTGAAGAAGAATATAAGAATTCTAAATACATATTATTACAAATCTAGTGATGCCAAAGATTGCTAATTATAATGCTTGGAATTTGTGTGAATTTTCCACCATTATTTAAAAATATGTCTCAAAGAAAGCATTCTTACTGATTTTAGATTCTATACAATGCATGCATAAGCTCTCAAATCCTTAGAGGCCATGCCCAACTCTGTAATCAATCAGAACCCTCAAGAAGTTAATGTTGTGATGTTGTAATCTGGTAAACACACTCCATGCAACTTGGTGGGTGCCTCTTTCTCCTCTATTTCTTCTTTATATTCCTATATTATTTTCTCCAATGACGCTCCCAATGATCTAGGTCTGGGTATGAAGAAGGACCCTTCCAAGACCTTTTAATTTCGTGATGTGTTAAAATTGATTTTTAAAAGAACATTAATGAATACATCTGTATGCGGAAAATAAGAGGAAAATAACAATCATCAGCACATGAAAACATAAGTGTTGATAACGAAGTTCGTTCGGGAGGGACTATGTCTTTGGGCCCCGTGTCAAGATGGTGTAGGCCACTGCATTAAGTATTGTCAATAATGGTGATGTACATAGGGATGATGTCTCGATCATACAAGGAAAAAATGCCCTCACGAGGAAGTGGCTCTAAGAGATGTTCCACAACTAGAACTCTTAATCAAAAGACTCCTATCAGTATGATAGAAAAACATGCATGGTAAGCATCCTGCCAACACTGCACAAAAGGGATGTCAAAACAAAACACATGCATGACGACAACAAGAGTATCCCAGTAACATACAATAAGGGATTTCAAAACATAACATGAAAAGTTATGACAGAAAGTACATCACATAAAATATTTCGCATTAAATCAAGCAAGGAATCATGACAACATGTAATAAACAAGATCCTGCATCAACATCAATCAAGGATCTGTACAACATAATGCAGAAAGAAGAAGTACATGAACACATCATATACCTCACAACCAAGGGCCATCTAAAGAAGTGGATGTCTCACTGCTGAAGCTGCTCGGACCATTGCTCTCAAGGCATCGATCTCATGAAGATGGTAGCTCGCACATGAATGTGGACATCTGCACTGGCACTTAGAAAAGTGACTAGAAGAAGAAATAAGAGAATAAGAAATCTGAAGCCATCATTAGACTTGTGGTGTCGAGTAGTGCTAAATCAATTGTCCAAAATCTGAATTCTGGGAAGTTGAGAATTTTGGGCTCAAGGAATCTTCTAGATTCCCCAAGATTCCTAAAAGATTTTGTTCCATGGATGGACTGCAAATCTGCAACTCAGATGGTGAATTTTATCTCTCCTTTGCAATCCCTATGGAAAACCATGAAAAACGAGTATAAACTTGACTATATTCTGAAATGTCAAAATTTTACCTCCTTGGGAAAATTTCATGGCTCATGGTTCCGCTCCCTATTTTCACTAAAATCATGGTTCCATGTGCATTCTAGAAATGAATGGAAAATGCAAACCTTTGATGAACAAATGAACAACACCATTGTGTTTGTGGCGATGAGGGGTGTAAAAACCATATAAAACTTGTCAAATTCTAACAAAGTGAAAATTTTGCCCTCCTACAAAATTCATGGTTCCTGCATTAAAATATTAATTAATTCACTACCTTGAAATCTGTACCTGCATTATGCCTCGAAATTCGTGCCTCAGTCTCTCTTTGTCTGGAACTCCATGTAGAGGAAAAAATACTGAGTTTAAATAAAACTTCATCGGTGGATTTACCAATGTCAGGTGGTTGGCGCTCTGGTTAAAAGCAGCAAATGGTTAAAGAGAGGTCGGGGGATCAAATCATGCCTTCTTTGCATATATAAACCTTTTAACCACGAATTTATTTGAAATAGGGTGGCACATCCCTTGAACCCCACATGATTGCCTTATTGGCGCTTAAGAAACAGTGCATTTCCCAAATATCAGCAGTCAATAGTTGGTATCAGTGCTCATGAGCGGGCACTGGTAGCATTTATCGGCTCAATCTACGAGAGTCCCCCAATATATCAGCGATCACAATTATTAGCGGTTATACATATCAGTGCTTTATCATGATTTTCGCCAATATATATCGGCAACAATACAATCGGTGATCGGTGCGGCGATATATGCAACATGTATATATAAAGGACCGGGGCGATGGGGTGTGGGTCAAGTCCACCACCAGTGGCCCGTGCCTACTCGATAATACAATATAATATGGTTACAACATATATAATATATATATATATATATATATATATATATAATATATATATATATATATATATATATATGCGGAATATGTGGAGGGTTTGGCGGGGTTATTGCTACCGATCCCAAAACCATATTATCAATGTGACATGCTATTTATATTGCGATAAGATTGTTTTAAAGGGTTCGGTGGGGTTTGTTGCCGCTAATCCCGAAACCATTTGTTTGGATGATTTTTATATAGTTATTTTTAATAATTATATTGAAACATTTCGTTATATGGTTTGATTAACCATTTAAAAATGATTTTGTCTCTTATGCAGGTTTAGGAGACAAATGATAAAACGCCAAGTGTCAATCACTGAAGGGCTGCCATGTGGGTCCCATTTGCTTACTAGGATGCCATGTGGCACACTGTGGGCCCCACTTTTCCCCTTTCATGTCAAACTTTAAAGAGCTCTATCTTTCACATACGAGCTCAGTTTGACGAGCTGTTCGCACCTCCATGATTAGGACAACGAGGTCTTCAATCTAGTCCTAGTTAGAGCACAATCCAATCACTCTGATTTTTGAGCCATATTTGTCTTGTGTCTCTCTGGAGCCACATGGATCACCCAAGAACTTTTCCTTAGCTCTACAAGGCCAAGCCAAATAGCAAGGCATTATATTAGGAATCATCAAATGCCAACAAATTTTTCTATCTCTCGAGTTTGTTTAGTGATGGGACTACTTGCCACCCAACACTCATCACAACCCTTAGAACTCTACTGATGATTTCAAACTTATTGGTTGTTATGCAGGAGACTAGGACCCTTGGACATATCTCCAGGGCAATAAACACTAGATTTATTACTCTAATTGCAAAGAGGAAGGATCCACGATCTTTTGCAGACTTTCATCTGATATCACTCTATAATTCTATGTACAAGATGATCTCGAAGATTATTGCTTCTCGTCTTAAAAATATCATGTCGATTCATATCACTCCTGAGCAGTTTGGGTTTCTAGAAGAGAGAGAGATATAGGATGTTGTTACAATTTCACAAGAGTTCTTACATTCAATAAAATTTTGGAGGATGAAGGCATGTTTGCTTAAGGTGGATTTGATAAAAGAATATGATTCAGTGGATTGGGAATTCCTGAGGTTGGTGCTCCACAAGGTAGGTTTGGATTCACAAAATATTTGCTAGATAATGGCATGCATAAATACTTCTAATTTTGTTGTAATTATCAATGGTTTCCCAACACAGTTCTTTAGAGCTTTTAGGGGTTTGCATAAGGGATGTGCATTGTCCCCCCACTCTTCCTTCTTGTAGAAGATAATCTAAGCCAAAGGTTGGGGGATGTGAGGGATAGGGGAATTATCACAGGGGTGGGGGTAACACAAAATTCAGCTATTTCACATCTAATGTTTGTGGATGGATTACATTTTGGTGGAGTTACAAGCATCACATAATGGAAGCACATACATATGTTGATCAGATCATTTGGGGATCCTACAAGTATGCATATGAGAAAAGCAAAGTCCATATTGATATTGGGCAACATAGAGGACCAGGTGACAAAGGAAAATTGTAATATTTTTGAGATTACATCCATTCACATAGACATAGGATTTACATGCTTGGGTTTTAGAATGAAACCCAACAAATATGGGATCAAGGACTAGTCATGGTTGATTAATAGAGTTGCAAAGAATTTTTCAAGATGAATACATATGTGGTTATCGATAGGAAGTTGTATCACCCTGATTAAGTTGGTTCTCATCCACATCTCAATTTTCTAGATGCATATGTTTCAATTTCCAAAGTAGATCATTCACAAGTTGGAATCTATCATGGAATGGTTCATGTGGTCGGGACACAAATAAAAGGGGAAGTTCCACTTGGTTAAGTGGAAAATATTTGCACATTCGATATCCGATGGAGGGTGGAGCATATTAATTAGGTTCACATTTAAAATATCTCTGATAATTAAAAACCATTGAAGGGCGTTGGAGGGTAGTTTAATTTGGGCTAAAATCAACAGAGATAAATAGATGGACGATGCAAATTTCTCAGCTTGGATCAGGGAAGGGGCAAAAAATAAAATAAAAAACTCATCATTTATATGGAGGAGTATGATGAGTAATATACATTGGCTACTTGGGTTTATTAGATGGGACGTAGGAGATGGTGCATAGGTTGAGATCGTACTTGATGCCATCACATGATTTATGGGGAACCACTCCTTATCGACCCCTGTTTTGGAGTGCCTCCATGAAAAATGAATATTGTACCTAAACAATATCCACAAAGCACACAAATAGGGATCATTTTACTAGTCTTGGATTAAGGTTGTCAATTTGGGGCTTCAAGGACAGATGGAAGTTGAATGGGAGGAATGTTTGACTAATATGGGAGCAGTTTGTATACACTTATCTGAACAAAAGGACATGATAGTATGGGGCGGTAAGATTAAAATGGGACTAGCAGTGGCCATAGAGATATACTATAGTCTTCCTAAAGTCGAGATGCATGAGTTTTCTTTAAATTGGTTTCAGGTCACGTGGAAGTGGGATATACCACTAAATCTCAAATGTTTTTGTTGGTTGGCTCTACATGATAGGATCCTCAGGTGGAACAATCTTATACAACATGGATTCAATGGCCCAAGTATTTTTCCCATGTGCAAATTGGGTCCTGAGGATGTGTGCCACATCTTATTGAACTGCCTATTTATAGTGGGGTTTTGGGAGGGGGTGATGGATGCATTAAACATTGTCGAACAATGGAAAACCCTTTCCCTAGAAATATGTTTATTTTCCTGGTTCAAAACACAACAGATTCACAGGTCCCTTCCTTTTTATATATTGTGGTCCATATGACATAGCAGGAACTCTCATTTGTTTGATCAGAAAGAGGCATATGTCACAGAGGTGATTAACAAAATAGTGACATACTATAATGAGATTGGACCGATAAAGAAAATCACTAAGAAAAGGATAATCAAGTACTAGGAAATATGGAAGGAACTCCTTACAGGGTTTCTCAATGGAGCATGCTTACATAGGAAATGTGGATGTGGAGCTTACATAGTACTTGCTCTAGGTAGATATTAGCATTTATGGTGGGAGGGAGGAAAGGGCACAAATAGCAGGGCATAAATCATTGCTCTATGGGATGTCCTCATATGTTCCAGGTGGCTGGGATTAGAGTATCTTCATGTATTTGGAGACACAAAGGTAGTAATTGACTGGATAAATGAGCATTCCAATTTTAATCCTCCTATCCTCACAAATTGGATGATATGTATCTGCAATGTGGTAAGCTTTTTTTCTAATGATTTATTTTGGACACATATACAAGGAACAAAATTAGGTTGCATATATTCTATCCAAGAGAGGCATATCAAAGGCACTGGAAATTATTCTTTACAACGTTTGTACATGATACATTGAGGAATTCTAGTAGCATGATAGGTTTTTTGTTGCATTGTTTTTTTTGCACAAATTAAATGGGGTTAATTGAGTTTTTGAGACAGAAGATATGTATTTAAAGAGTCAAAGTAAATTGTGGACTCGTGAGATACAGTTTTGTTATGTGTCCTAATAGTATGATATACAAAAAAAAAAAATACAGTGATAATAGCTATGTAATATGTTTTTGGCATTTGGTTAATGTTGTAATTGTGAAAAATTTAAACATAGACATGGATAACAATGTAACGCAACCTAAAGATGATGATCTACAACATATGTACTCTCTTTTCATATAATGAAAAGAAAGCACTTTTTCCTTCTGAAATAAGAAAAATAAATACACAAAACCTTAGAAATCTATTGGTGGGCAGTAGTAGTAAACACAGTTGACAGAAATGTTTTCATCTACAAGTGGGATCACCCGCTGCTTGGTGGTTGTCGCTCTTCTTTGTCAACTTGTTAGCAGTCAACTGATCGACGATGATGGTGATAGATGGGACTTTTATTACCATAAAATGTCTCATTAGTCAGTTCTTGATCTGGATTGAATCATTATATTGTTTTTCATCCATCATGATGCATTCGGAGTGGAATAAGTGGAGGAATCAGCTCATGGGACCATTTTTACCAGCGAGACCTAGTTTGGCGAATCGGGGTCTAAAATCTTCCGGGAACATTTTGAGACATCAAACTATGTTTTTTGGGGATAAAATTTTGTCGCCTAATGCCACACTTCTTCATGTTATTCGACACAAAGAGGTCTTTCCAACGGCACAAGAAGTGTGTCAATCAGAGCTTGTATGCAAAAGTTATGACACTTGGAAGTTGACCTTCCTATTTTCACACCTATAGTTTAGGATGATACCGTACCAGCCCCCATTATTCACGGAAAAGGAGCTAAACACATGTTTTTGATGTAAAAGACACTAGAAGAGTCTATATTGTAACTCTAGTTAAGAGTTGATGTAGTAAAACTTAACTACTAGTAGGTTATTGGGTTGTGTTATAACCAAGCCACTACGAGGAAGAGGTATTCCATCTTCCAAGAACATTTTGTTTCATAGCTAAGAAAAGATAACTAGGAGAAATAGGAGGTACAACACAGAGAGAGGACCTGTGCATTGTAGCTACCCACGGGCCACATGAATTACTTCTCTGCACTGGCAACCATATTCCAAACAGATAAAGAGAGTGAAGGGGCCTCACCTTCTAGCTGGGTTTTCTCCTGAAAGGGTTTCCCAAAGCATATCTTGTGCGTTACGTGTGTGAGAGCTTATTTTGGCATCTCTGTTTTTTTACCGTTAATTTCCATTCACATGCATGTACTAATTATAGTGAAATTTACAAATCTAAAAGATTAATAAAATTGTAATAGTGTAAAAATTCAGAATTTTAATATATTGTTATCAGATCTATTGTGACAAACTGTTGAGTGGAATATCCACGACAATTTATGGATCAGCTCTGTTAAAGAATGGGACTGCCTAGCTTTAGTTCTTTCATGATAAGGTGGTGGCGGTGTGATGAAATTGCAATTAATGGGAACTTTTTTTGTCTGACATACCTATTAGTTGACAGGACCACCCCTATGCTAGTCGGATCGCACTGGCAAGTAGCGAGTTGTCTTTAGTGCGACTTTTTGGAAGCTTTTCTGGTGGGTTTTTCAAGTCTAATTTCTATAAAATCTAGCAAAAATTTATTGAAATCACAAGTTTGATGGGTAACCCCTATACAATCGAAGTGCCCTGTGGGTTTTCCATTGTGCTGAATCCATATATATAGTGAAATCAGTTTAAATAACACAAATCAAGATTTCACCTCAATTTTTTCCCCAGGATTCTGGCCCCAGAAAATCTAAAAAGTTGCACTAAAGACAACTCCAACAAATAGTTTCATCAGCCTCAAGTCTTTGCTATCTTGCTATCTTCGATGGTGGGTAACTGGAAACTACAACAAACAAGAAAATATCCATTCTTCGGGCCAGTTAACTAATGCATCGCCTGATGAATCTTGATATCGACTTTCAAAGGAATGTATTTTACAACCTAAGGGACCCCTTCACTTTGGCTAACTCGATAGAAAATTCTTCTATGATTAATGAGAAACTCTCTATTCCCATTAGTTAACGGTGCACTCTTAAACTTAGTGTTTTAGAGAGTCTGACGTTGACGATATATAACAGCATATCACATTGTACAACATATATCTCTAGTTATCCTAAGAGACAGGGACTAGTTGCTTCGCAGTTTTTCACACTTATTCTATATTGAAAATATAACTGTATTCATACTTAAATAATTAAATATAACACTATCAGATAACCAATGAAAAGCATAATGCATAGTTAAAACTTAATACACTATAAATCCATTTCATATAAATTTCCACCTATCTTGTTATCCAAGACGCTTCTACCTCTCTATTTGTCCCTCAACCCGAGAGAAATAAACATTGATACCAACTGACCTAAATGAAGCAAACTTAATTGGTAAGACCCACATTGACATTCATATCATATTTTTTACTGTGTTAGCTTCTCCCACTAGGAAATGCACAGTCAACAAAGAATGGTAAGCCCACTTCTTTGTCACCACCTAGCTTTGCTGTTTTCAACAATGTCACATTCTTCCTCCCCGTAAACTTTCCCTCTCGTCACTTGGGATGTTACTTTCCCATCTAATCTCTGAACTTCCCCATATTTTGATTGCAGTTTTTAAAATACTGAGCATGTGTTTTTAAATCAAAAGAGATATGTGTCACAAAATATTGCACAAAATATTGCAGTTTTAAGTCATTAAACATGTTATATGATATAGAAAGCCCACTTGATTAGTATCCTTTAGTTAAGAATTTTAAAATCAAAAGATATATGTGTCACATGTAGTATGTAGTTTGAGTAGTAGTAAAATGGTTGAGACTAATGATGTTAGTATGGTATATTAAGATTATTTATTATTTATAATTTTATGAAAATAAAGTTAGAATTAGGGTTGCAGCAATGTTTAGGAAAATTGATTTGAAATTTAGACCAATTAAATTTTATTGATTTTCAATCCTATTTATGTTCGATATATATATTTCTGATTCAGAGTGTTAAATGATCCATTCAAATTTATCCAACATTCGCACCTTTACAAAATTAAAATTAAGATTATCACTTTTCCAGAAACTGATCTTAAATTCATATAGGTGAAATTATATTAAATTAAATTCGTTTAGCTGAAATTCTACCTAATGACTCATTCCCAATCCCATTTATACCTAACAAAGAAAATAGACATATAAACAGTGCATACACATGATCTATCTAGCAGCATTTTAAAATCAGAAGATAGAAACAAAAACAATGCACACACATGATCCATCTGGCCAACGTATTGGGCTGGCGAGAAACATGAGATTGAATGATTAGACTCATTTTTTCTTTAGGCATGCAAAGCCTTGCATCAGTTGACAAAAAAATGAAAATCCCATGATTTAGAGTGGCATACAAACAAAGCTTGTTCCAGGATGGTGCCCTTGCACTGATTGCAATTGACATTCAGCAAGAAATCTGAGACCAATTCACATTTAACAGCATTTCCTACAATCCATCCATCAAATAACGTATCATTTACGTTTGGTGTAGTGTAGTTCAGTTTCACACAGAGGGCTAGTGCTCCAACTTATTCATTTGTAGCCCCATCCTGGGCTGATTGCCACTGTATAAATGTATGTCAGGACTCCATAGAAAACAACCAACAAATTTTCTTGAGAATCTTGAATTGCTGCATAGATTGTGAATATGGCTGCCCACCTGAACTCAATCCTGCCTTACACTGGCAGATGGGAATTAGGCATTTCAGTTTTCCTCTCTTGTTTGCTAAGTCTTTTAGTGAATCAAGAACATATAGGTGGTCTTAGCAGCTAATTCTGAAAAAATTTCAGCTGTCCCGTCATTGCCTGGTGTTCCTATGATGAATTATTTCAGGACTTTGAAGTTTTCAGAAGGCTATGCCAATCAATGGGGTGCACAACACCAAGAGGTTTCCCAAGATGAGTCCTCAGTAACACTCACATTGGACAGATCATCTGGTAACACACCTCTCTGGCCTTTTCATGTCTGAAAACGAACATGGCTTTAAATTCATTTATTTTGATGTAAAACTATGTGATATGTTGTCTGTTGTCATTAACAGGTAGCGGGTTCAAGTCTAAAGAAGCATACATGTATGGTTTTTTCAATGCTGCTGTTAAACTTCAGGCCGGTTACACTGCAGGAATCATCACTTCATTCTATGTAACTCTATCGATTTTGTTGAATTTTTTAATTTTTTTTTTTTTTTTTAATAAAACTGTGTAAATTTTTATTTTTTTTAAAAGGTGATGGGAATATTGTGTTAAACTAAAATCCGCTCTTAGATAGCTGATGTACACTGATTGTATATCAGATTAGTACAGTGAAAATTCTTAAATACCTAGCTGTTTTACTATCTTAAAAGATACCATGTTTTGGGAGGTGTAGATTCTCCAAAATATATGTAGATACAGACAAAATTTACACTAGATAGTAATTCATTGTTAAGGATTAGTTGCCACAGAAGGCCCATAGCATTTCTCATTAAGACTCTTGCTTCCAAATTTACACTTTTATTGGCAAGACTATCTGTTGTAGAATTGTTCATTCTCAGCACATGAAAGAAACTAATAGTAGAGAGAGGTAGATTCTGGTTTCTGATTTAGATCAATAATGTTTAGCTACCTACAAACCTTAGGCAAAGATCCATAAACAAGCTCATGGATAACCAGATGAAAATCTCCCAATACCACCAAATCTTTGATGTTTTTTTCTTTGATATTTTTTTCTTTGGCCAGAATAAGAACTTGAAATATTCCTTATATCTTAACTATATTATTTATGTAATTGTCTAACCCCAAACTGTACTCAATTTCAATTTTTATATCAAAATTAAAAATAAATCCTTTATTAATAACACCAATAACTCTTGCACTAATTTTAATTTATTATCAAATTAAAACTAAACCTTTTTAATAACCAGAACCCGCTACCAAAAATAAATATATTATATATATATATTAATATAAAAACATCCTATATCATGTTTTTGTGGTGGAAGCTCCACAATTATCAAAAATGCATAGAACTTTTAGGTATTTTCTACTTTTGTTTAATGCACCAATTGATGAATTAACTGAGTAGAAATTGATTCAGGTGATGGTGAGTCTAATCTGTGTTGCATAATTATGATTTTTGCTCAGCTGTCAAACAACCAAGTTTACCCAGGTTGGCATGACGAAATAGATATAGAGTTTCTGGGAACAATCCCTGGGGAGGCTTACACACTCCAGACCAACGTCTATGGAAACGGAACAGGAGACGGAAGCAATATCATAGGCAGGGAACAGAAATTCCATCTCTGGTTCAACCCTACTGAAGACTTTCATAACTACACAATTCTTTGGACACCTCGTCAAATCCTGTATGTATAATGATTTTTTTGGTTTAATGTTTACAATATGAGATGTATTTTGTATTCTGATGTAAGATGTATCCTGATGTAAGTGTTTTTATGACCATTTGTATTTATTAATAGCGTTTATGACTATTTGCATTTATTAACTATTTGCAAATAGTGTTTATGACTATTTGCAAGGATTACACAATACCCCTATTTCTGATTATTTTCATCATTTTCTTGATTTGTTAATGACAATGGAATTACCATCATTTTCTTTTGATTTGATAATGACATATGATGAAATTACCATCATTTTCTTGACTTGATAATGACAGATCATAAAATTACTGTGTTCCTACTGTCTGGCATTGCAGGTTCATGGTGGACAGTATTCCCATTAGAACGTTTCCTATGGTGAAGAGCTTGGGAGTGATTTATCCTTCCAGACCAATGTCAGTTTATGCAACTATATGGGACGCTTCTTCATGGGCAACAGATGGAGGAAGATACAAAGCCAATTACAGTTACCAGCCATTCACCTCCACATACACACACTTCATCACCGTGGCCTGCCCTCCAGTATTGAACGACGAACTTCACAATCTGGATAATCAGTACTGTTCGCAAGGCGGTTTTTTGGATTGTATTTTTCCTCCCGAGCTCAACCAGTACCAGCTTCAAGCTCTGGAAGTCGTACAGAAGAAATACATGGTCTACGATTACTGCCAAGATTTTAAGCGATATCCCAAGGGCTCGATGCCTGAATGTTCTGCAGTGCCCACTTCTTCCATAACCTCTGCTACTTCCAAGCGTTCAATAAACCTTCCCTGAGTGAGCCAGCAGGGAATGGGGAGGGATCGATCTAAATTATCTATTAATAAAAATGAAATGGGGAGTGCAATCATGTATTGCATAAATTATACATGATAATATACTATTTATGTATTCCATAAATTATACATGATAATATGCCACAAAATTTAAATTGCTGATGAATACATGATAAGCTACTTTATCTGCTCTTTCATCTTACTCTACAAGAATTCCCATTGTTCATGATGTTACGTTTTAGAGTTGCCCGGTCAACAGGGAAAAAATAATAAAAAATCAATTCAGATGTTTAAGAACAGTTTGGTCAAATTTATGGCTTTTCACAATTATATCAGGTGCATTTTCTTGTTCAAGGTAGATTTTAAGAATCTATGGTCAAGAGAGCTCTCTCTTTATCGTCAAATTCTATGATATTCTCAAAATCTTCGGTCAACACCTAAATTCAACCATAAGTAAATGGAAACATTCCTGACATTTTCACAACATTAACCTTGATAATTGTGATTTTCCTATTAATCCAATTCTAACTCATGTCTTATTCGCATCAATTTTAGTACACATCTTTTAAATTTATCATAAATTCATCATATATTTGTGTTTTTAAAATTTTATCATAAATTTTAATAGATTGGTTTTATTCGAAAAACGAAAAACTCTAAATTAATATAAGATATTGAGATAACAAGTAATTTTAAAATTAGTATAGATTTATCTTAACGTGGGATCTAATTAAAGCTGAGAAAGATTTAACTTTCTAGGTAAAAAACTTCTTTTAAAGTGCAAAATTGAATAAAACGTTTGCACCTCTATTGATTTAATCTTTTGAATATATAAATATATAAAGAGAGAGATCACTTGTAATTTTTCATTGTTTATGTTGCATTTTTTGAATAGATAAAATGGACAAAAAAAAAATCTTGGGCATAAAATAGTAAGACTCTTAAAATGTTTTAACTATAAAAAAATATTTTTTTCAATTGCTTTATATAATGTAGATATAGTTCTTTTTTAACTTTTAACTTTTTTATTTTTCTATAAAGTTAATATAAGATTATGTTGTTTCATATGGACACCTAAATATTTTATTTATAATTAAGAGTGAAAGCAAGATATTTTTACCACTTCTCCTTAGTATGGACACTAAGAGTGAGATTATTGAAGTTTTATTATACTTTTAATCAAACAAACCAAGCATTTATGGTTGAGAGTGAGTGAAATATTTTTACCATTTCTTCTTAGTATGGCCATAAAATGAGATTATTGATGCCTTATAATATTTTTAATTACACAAACCAAACATGTATATTCTTTTTTGTTTTTATTATATCTCACTTTTCTTATTAAAATATTTTTTTAAAGGGACACATGTCAACTCCAAATTGAACATGGACACGTATTTTTTAATCAAAAAAATATTCCAAAGAGGAATACAATCGATACTAGGCATATAGGGGTCTTTGGAGGTGAATACTTTCCAATAGAGCCCCAAAATTAAACAAAATTTGAAGTACATATAGCCTATTTCAAAATATAATCCTTGATTACAATAGATTTCCTCGAGTCTAGTAGATGATTTAGGTTTGGATAAGTTTAACATTAGAACTTTTGGAGCTGAAATTTAAAACCAAACAATTGACCATAGATCTCAATTTAGTCTATGAAGCAAGAGAATATAGGGTTTTCCTCTTTGAACTAATTATTTAACCCATCACATTATTTTATTCGACCCCAACCCCTTGCAATTCTAAGAGATTAATTTCATCATTTGTTGTTATATTTTGCGGCCACTTGATCAAGGCCTAAACTACCTCCTTTCCTCATATTTTGTCTCCTTGTGATGGGTTTGTCCAAAATTCTTTGTCTTCCCAATTCTTTGTCATTTTCATCTTCTTTTATTCGAACCTTTTTATTTGCTTTTCTTCCCACTTTATGATGAATGTGATCTTGTTCCTTCTCTTTCTTTGTCTCTATTTTTTCATCAACTGAATTAGCAAGAGAAGGGTCAATTCAAGCCGCCCTAAGAGAGTAGAACTTGCCCTCAGTCAATCTTGCATGTCACATGGACAGAGGCATCCTCAAGGGGAATAATTCCATCCTCGGTAAGACAAGGAGAGGCTTTGAAGTCCTTCTCGGGAGAGGGAGGGATGTTGCTTGAGAGAATGTCTCCTTCCTCTTCAACCAAGTTGAGCACTTTGAAACTATTGTTATTAGCCTTCCCTACACCTTGATTACTAGTACCCTCTCCTCAAGCTAATTTCGCTTGGGTTGGAGAGGTTGGGCCCTTACCTTTTTTTCATGTTGGATCGCTTTATTGTTGCTAGTTGTTAGTCTATTTGGATGGTCCTCTTCTCCTTTTGGGTTGTTTCCATTGATCTTGTTCTTAAACATGATTCTATTACTCTTTGATCTTCTTTCTGCAACTTTTAGCAAAGTGTTTGTACTCATGACAAACAATGCACTTCAAAGGAAGATGATAATAATCCACCTCTTGGATATGGGACCAATTATCCAAGTTGAGATTTATTGTAACCGGAAGCCCTTTGACCAAGTCTACTTCAACACAAATCCTAGCACAAGAAAACAAACCCTCTCGTGGCTCAGCATGATCAATATACTTGCCCAAGGAATTTCCAATACTTTTAAAAGTGGCATTGTTTCAATAATGCAAAGGGAGGAAGGGGAGTTTAACCTAGACTGAAATTGTTGAAGGAACACCACATTCTAGGTTAAAATCCAAGCTTCATCGATCTAAATCAGATACCTTGGGCATCCATGAAATAAGGGCCATATTTGAAGATCAAGTCCTAGTCTTCCTTATTCTTGAAGAAGAAGGTATAAAACCCTCTCCCACAGAAAGAAGAAGAAACTTGATCCTTTATCGATGCTTCCAACTTTTATTTACCCACTACTTCAAGGAGCACAGGGAAGGCCAGATCCCCATTAACTAATCCATCAAACCTCATTCTTCAAGCTCAAGGGCCCTTGTTATGGATTGAGCAGCATTGATCTTTACCTTTGGAATATCTTCAATCTTTTTGACAAAGTGTGAGGGCTTTGTCTTCTGGAATTTCATCCCATTGGAGATTAAAGCATTGAAGGCAGTTATATCAAGTGTCAATGGAGGGGCGAGAAAGCAGGGCCACACAAGCTAGTGGTCATCGAGTTGCAAAAGACCCATTGAATGTTTAAAAATTTTAGCATTGTTATCACATGAGAATACTATTTGAAATATGTATTGTCATTACTATCAACCCATCTTTTTCCCCAAGAAAAAATCGTAATTTTCATTAAGATGTTGAAAATTACATGTTGTAGATGCTAAAGAGCATATGTTGTATAGGTGGTTGTGCCACTCCCATATAGTAACTCATCTAAAATTTCCCAGATTGGGAATCTAAACAAAACTAATAAAAAGTCTGTCAAAAATATATACATGAAAGAGCTAATATAAATATATACACATATATATCAAAAAATATCATCAAATGAGGGCCCGTTGACCCCATCAAGTGGCTGGTCCTCATATGGTCGATGGAAATATTGGTAAAAATCCTGGTCAGTCTGCTCTTGAATCAACTAGTGCCCCCGTGGCTGGAGCGCGACCTCCTTGGATAATTTGTCAGAAATCTAGTTGTGCTCCCTGTATATGTGACGACAAGATATATAGTCAAAATGACATTTCAGAAGATAAATCTCATCCAATATATGTCGGAGTGTGTGCACATGACATGCAGTTTGATGATTAAACCAATTTATGATGAGTTTAGAATCTCCAAAAATATGGATGTGAGTACGGCCCTTCTCAAGTGCAAAATAAAGTAAGTGTCTAAGTGTGATGAGCTCTGGAAACGTACCCTCTCCCAAACCCATATGTATTTTGTAATAGTGAATGTCTAATAAATGCAATAGGACACACCACCCTCCCCCCCCTTCCCCCCCCCCCAAACAAGTAAGCCCAAGGGATGTTCCTGTCAATGTTCTCTTCAGTAATGATATGAGCATTTTGGGGGTGATTGTCATTAGGTATGTTATTGTATATAGAAATGATATGTGCAATCGCATGAGGCCAATGTGGGGTATGATCGGAGAAATATATATTTGTTTCTTATTAACCAAATGCAACAACAGATTAGCATAGGGATATTCCTAGCCATGAGGTTTGTCCAGTAGACCACCACAATTGCCAAGCTTCTAAGAGATTATTACCTTGCAAGTGCGAGGAGAGTTGGAGGGATGTAAGAACATTGTACCAAATGGAAATGATGCATGGACAATGCAAAAAGAGGTGATCTATGGATTCGGATGCTAGCTTACAGAGGATACATTAGGTGGGGCCATGAAAGGTTTGCTTCTCAATATTATCCCATGTAGGAGCAATGTTGTGAAGGATACACCACATGAATAGTCTGGCCCTAAGGGGAGCCTTCAGCTTCCAAAGAGATGTCCACCACCAATTTTTGATATGGGGCTTTTGTGTTGCAAAGATAAGGGGATATCCATCCTTAGGAGAGTATTGTCCATGCTGAGAATGTGCCCAAATAAGTACATCTTCACCCTCAATAATCCTAACATGTGATTCAAAGAGAGAATTTATGTAGGATTTCCACTCATTATGCCAATTGTGTGGGATATTCAATTGTTCAACAGATTTCCAGGCTTGTCGAAATATGGAGGTATTGTCTGGATCAGCAATGTGTGCAAGACGAGTGTGACCAGATGTTGAGAGATGTAAGAGCTCAGGTGGGAGATGATAAGCATTCCCACAGCAGACCAAGGATCCATTCCCAACTAGACCAGGGATCTAGATCCAATCTTCCAAGTAAGCTCATCCCAAATATATGAGAGAGAGTTTAGAACAACACTCCAAATGGTTGAGATATGACCCTTGTTCCAAGAGGGTAGCCTGATCCAGTCCAGAGGGTGTAGGGGACATGTATTTCTGTATGACCACCTCAGTCCATAGATTCTTGGTTGTCATGATGCACCATCCCATTTTGGCAGCTAATGCTTTGGCAAATGCAACAAGATTGTACATGCCCCAACCACCCCATTTCTTAGGAAGGGCATTGTGTTCCCATCTGACCCAAGCATATTTACTATCAACCCATAAAAATAGAGCAATGTATATTTTAGAATTTAAGCATAATATTATAAAAATTAGGTGATGATTTCATCCGGGCGACGAATTTTTTGTCGGAATCTGACAATTATTTTTCAAGAAATCTTATTTTGAGAGTGTTTGAACCATTTTTTTATGGTGGAACTGGATTCAACACCATCAAGAACATCCGGGCGCCCAAAATTTTGAAGTTTGATAGTCTAAACCAGATTTCATCATAGTCATGCTAGATTTTCCATTTTTTCCAGAGAAAATGT
>APFE030035227.1:81966-179679 GCA_000404065.3 Pinus taeda | reverse complement strand
TTCAAAATCCAGTTTAAACATCATAAATTAGGACTTGACAAAAAAAAATTGTCAAATTCTCGCCATAAATTAATCAAAAGCTCCAAAAAAATCACACCTAAAAACTACTTATATATAATTTTCAAATTAATTATAATAATTACTACTTAAGTCACAAATAAATAAAACGTTGTGTAACCAATCACTTAACAAAAAAAAACTTTGGAAAATTCTTTTTTAATGTAATCTCAATTAATAAGCTATTTAAATTATAAAACAAAATGCCGTTGTGTAAACCCCAAATACAGCTAACAAAGAAAAAAAACTTTGAAAATTCTTTCTATGTTAAATCTCAATTAATTTAAGTATTTAAATATAACAAAAAGGAAAAAATTATTATATACAATATTTTAATAAATATTACAATATAATTTATTATTAAATATTAAAATTTTCTTAGATAATTATATATTATTATTAATTAATATAATTATATTATTTTATATTAACTATATATTAAGTAAATTGTGATAATAGGTTAGGATATGAAGTTTAAACTCACTCTTCACTAGTGTGACCCTGATATTAATTTAATAGTTAATTCATGTGAAAGAGATATATTTTCAATTTGACTTCATAATATTAATATGTGATAAGTAGAGTTTGATATATTAGGATATTGAGTCGATTGCTCTATAATAATGTTGACCAAAGGAAAAATCAAACATTTTCATTTTCGTATGAAGAGAAGGGTGCAATTTGTTTCATGTTGAATTGGTGGAGTTGGTTGGTTTTACTAATCTAGATAGCGAGTTTATAAATCCACGAGAGTGTATATATACATGTGGATGTTATCGTATGAATGGATTATGCTTGTGTCTTTTTAGTCCTTTGCCCCTTTGGTGCTGCATGGATTATAGTAATGTAGTAGTCTATAACGCGACTTTTTGAAAGTTTTTTTGGCGGTTTTTTCCGGTCAAAATCCGGCAGCAATTCATTGGAATCTCAAGTTTGATAGCTAGTTTCTGCACAATCAATGGCTCCAGGGGTTTTTCAGGGCGCTGAATCCAAATATGCAGTTAAAAAACCATTTTAACTGTTAAAAATCAAGATTTAACCTCATTTCTTCCACCGGATTCCGTCACCAGAATCTCCAAAAAGTCACATTATAGACAACTCCTATAGTAATTGTTTGTTTATTATTTTGCTTTAGAAAGAAATTGATAAATGAATTATAGTAATGGTTTGTTTATTAGTTTGAGTTAGAAAGAAATTGATAAAATTGATAAAGTTTATTTATTAGTTTGGTTTACACAGAAATTGATAAAGTTGATAAAGTTTATTTATTAGTTTGGTTCATAAAAAAATTGATAAAGTTTATGTAACCAACTATGAAATTCATCATTTTTAACTAAAGTTTTAATTTAGATATTAAAATTGAAATTTAGGTTGGAAATCAATGAAGTCATGAAATTCAAAATTTTTAATCAAAATTTTAATTTAGATATTAAAAGTATTTACTTGAAAATATTAAATTCTGACAATATTTTTATTCAACCAATTATAAATTTGGAAACTTTATTTGGCATTTTTTGGGTCCAAAGAAGTGTATTAGGTTTAAAAAACTTAGTATAAGGTAAATTGTTGATTAATAGTTTTTGTGAAATCAATTAATGTTATAAAATCCTAGCATTAATTTGTAACATTAAATGTTAATTTGTGAAATACAAATACCAAGCCCATAGTTTATATCTTATTTTCCCTGAGCTTCCACGTACACCCACATTCAAATGTATGTGTTGTTGTTCTGCTCTCTCAGTGTTGGTTTTGTAGTTTTTAACGGCAAGTGACCCTTGAACCATGATTATAAGTGCTAACGTTCAACTCTTATTATATGCTATGACAATTTTGTAACTGCTATGAGGCCCTAAACTTTGATGCCTTGCTCTGATGCCCTAAACTTTGATGCCTTGAATTGTACAACCATTGTAGCTAAGGACAGAGAAACAAAGTTTGATTCAAAAGTTGCCTTTATTTTCGTGCAAGTTTAAAATGACATAACAATTAAAGTTAGTTATTTAGCAAGCCAGTAACTAAAGGAGAGGAAAAAAACAGTTTTCACAAGTGCAATTTAGCAAATGGGAACTAAAGGAGAGGAAAAACTAATGCAATAATTGAAAATCTTAGTCTTTCTCTTCACAAATTTCCTTGATGACAAAATAGATAGGAAAAAAAAATATTTTAAATTATTTATTTCTAATTTATTTATGACAAAATGAATATGTTGAAAGCACAACAAAATTTCCCTCATTTACTTTTAAAAACGAAAATATTGAATTTTTACTTTTTCTAGGTTGTTTTAGTAAATTATTTGTTGAAAAAAAAGATAAATAATTTGTTGATAAAGAAGATAAATTGTAAAAAAAGAATTGAATTGTTTCTTACCTAAAGCCAAACCAAAATCCAATACAATAGGACAAGTGGTGAAAAACTAGTAAAATGCTCACTATTCAAACCAATAAAGTGGTCATTATTCTGACCATCAAAATTAAAGTGGCTTGACCCATATCCAAGCCCGTCACCTTCAAACCTCCATTGCACCATAAAAAGCCCCATAACTCAACTAGTTGTATTAATGTTGTTCCATTTTCTATTCTTTAAATTAAAGATACTAATTTACAATGTTGTTCCATTTTTTATTCTTTAAATTAAAAATACTAATTTACAACATCCTTTGATTAGGTTCTGTAATCATAATTTACAACATCCTTTAATTAGGTTCCTTAATCATACTTCTCTTAAAAGAATTTTTTCAAAAATGATATTAATTTAAATAGAGTTTATATTTTTTACTATTGAGTGAGTTAATGGTTGTTGTGACTTCCAAAGTGTTAAGCAAAAGAGAGAAATTATGCGACTGAACACTAAATCACCACATTACAAATTCAACCACAAACCTCATATCTAAATAAAAATAACCCATTGGTTTAAATTAGATCATATGCTTTGTAATTTCCAAATATAGAATTGAGAAGGAAACAAAGAATTGTATGGTTACTTACTTAAAGGTAGAGAAAAATCCAAGCAGAACAAGTTACAAAAAATTGCATTTATCACTACTTACATAAAACAAAAATTGGATTTGAATGGATATGGTCGAAATGAATGGATATGCCACTTTTGAGATTGCTTGCAATCCTCCCATGGTAAATGATATTAGGCAAAAACCAGCAAACTCTTCACCCAACAAGATTTTTCTACAAATTGTGCAATACCCAACAAGATTTTTCTACAAAATTGTGATACCCAACAGAATTTTTTTCCCAAAAATGCAATACCCAAATCCCCACTGATTTGTTTCCATCTCCATAATCGCTATGATTTTATGCTCCCACTCCTTAGAATCACTATGATTTTATGCTCCCACTCATCCTTGGTTAAAGAAACGTTAAATATTATTTTGTATTTAACGTTAATGAGAGAACAAATATTAGTTTCATATTTATCATTAACGAAACAAGCTCAGGGTTTAAAAGTAGATTTGCGTATGAACCCATGCGGAGGGGCTAGTATTGTTGGAATAAAAAACTCAAGAGGTATTTTTCCCAACATTATAATGTAAATTTACCATCTAAAATCAAATGATTATGAAGTTATATATATTATTTTCTAATTAATTTTACATTATACAATGATTTAAAAGAAATTGATTAACTAATGTCTCATCTAAATGGAAGGTGTTTTTTTTAACTAACCCAACCTCCGTGGTCTTATTATGGAAATATGGTTGCAAAATTTCTCATTTCCAAAACTTACCACAATTAAATTTGGACAACATTGTTGCGTCTAGCTCACAAAGAGCTTTTTGGCAATATAAATATTTTCCTGATCTAGTGCACAGATCAAAAGTTATGCACAATTGAAGTTTGGGCCCCCCACTTAACCTTACCACATCAAAAAATATCGACCATTTGATGCCCCTACGGCATTGTCATCTCACATGAGGTCCATCCTGCCACGTCTTAGCGCTACCACGCCCCATGTCCTTGCTTGAAATGGCTCTACAGTCTCACCACCATGGTATTCCGTGTAGTTTTACATTAAATGGAGAGGACAAGTCTAGTTCAAGGCTTTTTTCTACTGTGTGCCCTCTTGTAAGAATCACACATCAAGCACCTTAGTGCCCTTAAGCTTTGTGTTGATGTGACTTCCAGTCACTGGTGCTACCTTTTCAGCACCACCTATCACTCAGTGTCAGGTGGTACCACAACCACTGTTAGATGTCACCACATCAACTCAAGTCCTTAGCTCCACTTGGTCCCAGATCCCTGTGAAAACTAGCACTCTCATTAGGGGAGTTTCGAGGTAAAAAATGGGCCTCCTAAGGAAATTATAAAATAATAGTGGAAATAGTAAAATAAGATTAGATTACATCATCAAATTTTAGAGGGAAAAAAGAAAAAACTATTTTTTCAACTCATATTTTCAACTTATCTCCCTATGGGTTTACTCAAATTTTGAGCGGCAACACTCGTTGGATGCAGAATTTGATTCCTCATCCAAGGAGTACCCATGTTGCATACTTTTGATGGACCTTATCACACGAAAAATGGGAAATACATGAAAAGCGTTATTGTAATCACATTTTTTCATGTATTTCTCATTTTTCGTGTAGCAGGGACCATTAAAAGTATGCAACATGGGTACTCCTTGGATGAAGAATAGCATTTTGCATCCAACAAGTACTATTGCTCGAAATTTGAGCAAAAACTTAAGGAGATAAGTTAAAAATACGAATTAAAAAGATATTTTTATTGTTTTATTATTTTTTAATCTTTTTGCTTTTTTACTCCAAAAATGGTGAATCATCCCCCATGGTTGACATCATTATCTTCAATCCTATTGGTTTTTATAAAGTTTATTTTGGTTGTACATTTTTCTTAGGAGGCCCATTTTAGACCTCAAAATTCCCCTAATGCATGTTCATCGATGGGAGGACATTCTATCCCACCCTCTATTTACATCATCAATGTGCTTATGAGAGGGGAAAACCCTTTTATTTTCTTTGTGGCACGATGGAAAATATTGGTTGCAGGCAACAGGAATTTTCTCATCATGTGGCCTCTGTCAACTGTGCCCCTTGTCACAACCAACCACCTTACTTTCCAAGCATAGTGTGACATGAATATACACAATAGATAATGAGAATCTTCTCTTTTCTGATTTTGTCAACTCATGACTTTTACTAGCGACACAAAGTCTCGATCATGTGGAGGCACTTCTCTATTCCCTGAGACTTAAATGAATCTTGCCACTAATGTCTACTTTCATCCCGTAGATGCAAGTCTCCATTCCTAGGTACATAAATAAATCCAACAACAAAATGACATTCTTCATCCTTCATCGCTCTAACTCTTTGCAAGTTTTAACAAAGTTCATCCAACCCTACTGCAAGCCCATCATTTAGTGACGACCAGACTTAGATTCTCAAGAAGTCTGATGGCTTACAAAGCCACTCTAGATGAACAACAGTGCTATGTATCATTAGTATAACAAGGATAAATCCCTCAATCTCACAATACCACCTAAGGCATTAAACATAGCCATAATAGAGATAAAACTATCCACATGCCTCACAACAAGCATTGACAGATTCACTAATACAATGTGTCTCATACACATTGAACATAGAATTCCAAAAAGCCCATACATCACTTTTATCCATGTTATTCATGCATATCATTAATAAAGTCACACACATAGTGACATTTAGCTATCTAAGCAAGTAACCATACATATTAGGTAAGTGACCATGCATTTAGGAGTTTATTAGCAATCACAGGGACCTCTAGCCCCCTCAAAACAATGAGACAAATCACACATGTATCTCATCATAGGAAACCAGGAATAATACAATTCCTCCATAAGAAAAGTTAAAATATATATTTAGTATTATAACCCATAACACTACATTCAACATTCATAATGAAACAGAGGCACAAATGACACTTATATATATTATATATATAATATATATATATATATATATATAATATATATATATATATAATATATATAATATATATAATATATATATATTATATATGATTATATGATTGGCAACTGAGGAAGGGACTTCATCTCTCCACCCAACAGTAGGGCAGTTACGTTGCAATCTTATTGGGTGTGGAGCCTGATTATCTTCCTAATTCAAAGGTTTTTGCATAAGCCATGTTTGTATCCTAGTTCCTAATGGGGGGGTGTGGGGGGCTTTCCCCCCACTAGTGCTGCCACCCCCAAGTGAAAATTATATGAATAGTTGCTTTGTAAAATGTTGTAATTTCATAGTAAATTTAGGTCATTCATTAGGTATCAGATCTAATGTTAGAATTTATGTTAATTTAGGGCATTTTTCCCTAGAAGGAAACCCTCAATTTATATGAGGGAATTGTATTGTGGTTGTGTATTATTTAGTGTGCGAAGAAAAGAGGAGAGACTATGTGAGAGTGAAGAGGAAGTTAAAGCTATTTATTGTAGGTTGTATCTCTGCATTTTGTTGGATAATATAAAAGGAAGGACTGGCTATTTCTCCATGAACATAGCCCAAATCGAGTGAACCATGTATATTATTTGTGTCTCTCTTGTTTTCTATTTTTTTTCTAAAATATTTTATGTGTTTCATTGATCTATTATTTAATTTCTAACAAATATTTCTTGCAACTAACCACCCCCTGATCTAGATTCAGAGTCTGAGGAGTAATTTCTCGGGAGTTCTCTCACCAACAACCAGTGAACACATGGTGCGAAGCATAATCCATTTCTCAAGTGATTTCTCAATATCCCCTTGTTGTAGCACCATAGTGACTCTCTATCAGTAGATCATCAACCATAAGGGTTCATTCAAGGCTTAGATATTTTTAGCTCAATTCTACGAGAAGGAATATATATGTGTAAAGGGATTTTTATCAGTTGGATTAGTCACTACATGAGTAAAGAGTCCACTTTCAGTAGATTTTTCAGCTTGTTGAGAAAGTAACTGAGTGGTTTATCAGCCCCAAGGCTAGCCACACAGGGGTTTATCGGACCTTTCAACTAATTCCTAAGTGTCTTATCATGTCAAGTAGATTGTCAACCTCAACTAGTATCCCAGTTGTTTTTCAACCCCAAGGAAAGCCACTACTAAGGTGTTTATCAACTCTTTGAGAAAGCACTTAACTAGTTTATCAGCCTCGTACAACACTTGAGTGTCTCGAATCCACTAAAATGTCTCTGGAAATCAATTCATAATCACACCCACAGGCCTCAACAAACACAAGGAATACCATTTCCCTAATGCATAACACAAGCTTTCACTAGTTATCTCTTTCTAGTATATTCACATCTTCCATTGATTCATTCTTTGTGTTCTTTTCTTTTGCGTGTTGGCCCATTATTTTTCTCAACAAGTGCCCTTCCTTACTCAAGTACTCCATAGTTAGTTCACTTGAACGAATGATGCCTCATCTCTGAATCACTCTCTTCTCCACCCTTGTCTCCCATCGGGCTTCTCCTCTTGTATGTCATGCGTGTTAACCACACCCATGTCTCTATAAGGATTGAGACTGCATGCTCATCCTTCAACTAGGGAGCCCATTCCCTAAATTCAATGTTGCACTAACAATGCCATAAATCCATCAGGGAGATAGATGATGAAATAAATACAGTGTCTTGGGTTTACAAGCAAATCCTCCTTAGTCCTTTAAATCTGTGCCCACTTCCTCATGTAGTCAATGTTCTACATTTCCACATTATTTAGATGATTTAAAATTCATAGCAATATTTACAAGAGGGAACAGAAAAAATGGTTTTCATATCATATCTATCTTTGGTCACACCATGTGATCCTACATTGTACACACTTAAGCATAAATCATGAACATTGAATCTTGAAGCTTAAAGGTTGAGACTCACACAACATGTCCACATCCATGGGCCATTGGCATTCTATATCAAACACTAACTTACCTTTTTTGTTTGTGTAGGTGAAATATTTGTTTTTTGTAGGATTTTAAGAGTTGTTTGTCGTTTATTTAGCGTTGTCTCACTCATGATAGATCTTAGTTTTATAAAAGGTGTTTATATATATAGATAGGTTGGATATGGAAATCTCAAATGTGTTGTTACCAAGGCTATGGTGATTTCAATACATTCACACTTGAATCTAAAGACGTATGGAATTGTTCCTTTTAGGCATTAGCATGTCTGTTGGAAAGCTCTATTCTTCTTCCTTGTCAAAAGAATATGATCTTTTTCAAAATCCATGCCTACATATTACTATTGCTTGAAACATTAGAATCCTCCCAAATTCTTATTTAAAAGTGGCTTCAAACTTGTTTTATTATTTACAAGGTAGTCCTTAAGATCAACTTAGCAAATTGAAAGCTAATATTGATTATTTCTCTTCAAAATATATTATAGTTAACGATTTTTACCAAGCTACTTGAGAAATTTTCAAGAATGATTTAGCATAATTTGTAAAATCTTTGAAATTGTGTCAATAATGTTTATACATAATTGCACCAAATCATTGGCTATTTTTCCATTAGGACTAAACATGATTGAATAAATTTAATATTTTTAAATTAATATAAAATATATACATCTATGAGATTACTTGGTTGCTAGCCCCAAGAGTTAGCTCAATCGATCAAATCAAGTGCCTCACCAATGGGAGGTCACAGGGTCGAATCCCGAAAGCTCTTGGGGTTAGGTCAGTAAATAGGTCGAGGGGTGTTGATGCCCTTCAGGTGGTGTCCACATAATGTTAAAAAACCCTGGACATAGCAACTACCCACTGACCCAGGTATCCGTGAACCAGTATGTGAAAAAAAAAAGATTACTTGGTTGAAGCATATTTTATGGCAAGTCTGGAATTGAAAAATTTACTAACCCAAAACATAAAATTTATATTAAAAAAATATGTTTTAACATTCACAACAAAAAATTAACAAAAACACATAATACATGATATTTAAATGATGGGTAAAAATAAAAATCAAATGTGATGTGAAAGGCAATTTTATAGAGAAACTTATCATAAAAAAATTACTTAATGGGTAAGAGTGCCCATGAAATTTATACCTTAATTATAACACTCATTTCCACTTCTCCAGAATTAGTGGTCGAGATAGTGTAAAGTCAATAAAGAGATTATAAGGCAATTAAATGATGAAATAACAAAAATAAAACCATGACTTTTCATCTTAATTTTCGTCATAGACATAATTATTGTCATCTCAAAATTATCATAGTTACCAGCCTAGATCCATCTTAACCTTAAATATATTAAGTGTCAAGAGAGATCAAATCTCTCGATGTGCAAATTTTTACTCTCTAATTTTATTTTTATTTTTTTGTAGTCTTGGTCGAACTATATCTTCATCATTTCCAATATATCACCCCCATCAGGGTAGGGAATTGAATCGGTGACTTCATATAAAGGAGTGCTTTAAAAGATCACATGATAACATCTATCCAAGGCCCTCTGGATTTTATTTTTATAATTAATAATTAATCATTTTTTATTTTTATTTTTTTTAATTTTAATTATAGAGTTGATGGCACATAACATAACATGACATAACAACCGGGTAAATTCAATTAATTGAGTCCACATCGTTAAAGCACCTCTACTATTGAGAGGTCATAGGTTCAATTCTCTCAATATTCTCTGGGTTAGGCTCTATGGTTGAACCAAAAGGAAATGATACTTTCGAGTAGATTTACTTGGTACAAATATTTCATGGACATATAAAATACATTATAAAAAAAAAAGGAAGAAACAAAACAAAACACAAACCAAACCTACTTACGATAACAAGAACATTACAAATCTTTACAGCTGGGCTGAAGAGCTTCTTCGGCACAATTATTTATAATTATCATATTTTTATAGATTCTAATTGTTATTATATTATATATATATAATAATAATAATTATATATGTTTAGATCTATTGCATTGAGATAGATTGATGCTCATCCAGATGCCCATTTTTTCAAGTGTTTAAAACTTGAATAAAAGTTTACATGTCTAAAGATTAATAAAAACTTTACATTTGATTCTCTTCACAATATTTAGTTATATATCTTTAGATTATGTGTTATTAATTAAACTTATCTATAAAATTAGGAATTTTGAATTATCATACTAATTTAATAAATCATCACACATATATACTAAAAAAGATTGTTTAATTTATTCAATAAAAATAATTTTTGTATCTGAATTTTTTTATTTTAATTATTTGTAAAGAATATTTTTATAATTTTTTATTAAAAAATTATTTTTTAATAAAATTAAACTTATAACCCATTAATATTTTTTAAATATAGTTTGATTATTTTTTTGAATTTTAGTATTATTATTTTTAATTTTAATTAAATTTGGTTTTATTATTTTTAATATTAAATACCATTCCCCAGAGACCTCTCATCCATTATAATAATTAAAGTTAATTTCTTAATGTAATTTGAAATTATTCACAACAAAATTTTAATTCACCTTTACTGGGCAAGGAAATGAACCTCTTATTGCAACCTTGCTTTACATTACCCTGAGCAGTATAATAACTTTACAACATTAAGTTAACACAAGTTTGAGGTAGCTGACCCTTTTTCATGTTTAACGTTTAACCAAAGTTTTAATCGTTATCTTATAACCAAAGTTTTCCTGTTTCATATCAAAGTTTAAATTCTATATATAGGTTTCAATTCTTGATATATACAAGTTCCCATGCTCTCTGACATCTTATCTATGTTCGACTTTCTCTTTCAACTAAGTGGCATTTCAGGTAAATAATTGTTTGGCACAAGAGGGCCTCACCATCTAACAGCCTTTAGTGACATGGAATTTCCTTCCTACCATCTAATCACCTTTTTAGTATCATAACAATTGATCTATGCATAGAGCATGGAGCATTTTGCATAGGGAACTAATTTGGTATTTCAGATACTCTGTCAATGATGTTATTAGAGGAGTTGATGGTGATGTTGGAAGATATTGGATATATTTCCAATGGTGGAACCACTGGCTTGGATAGACTGATTTACGAAGCGAAAGCTCTCCTGAGGTACCTAAGTTCAATAATGAGGCTATCAGGAGTGAAAAACTTGGGGTGTTGTCACCCAGTACTGAGAGTGATGTCTTAATGAGTCATTGCTAAAAATATGGTAAGAAACATTAACAAAGAAGATTGATTCTCTATATTCTCATAGTAAAAGAAGTGATGTTGAATCCTCTACGTCAAAGAATTTATCCCTCTTTCCTAGCTTCAAATGCAAATGTGATAGGAACAAATCTAGTCCTATAGTATGAGAAATTGTGTAAATCACTTTCCTATGAATTCTAACATCATTTGCAAGGAATTGCACCTGCAACCATTTCTTATGGAATTAAGTAGTAAAAAACTAGAACTGCCTGTGTCATGAAAAGAATGTGCATTTTCTTTTTTTGAAATGAAAAGAAAATTACTATCTGCATTTTCTTTTTGAAATGAAAAAATCCTATGAGGGGACACAAATAAATTTCGAAGAGCAAAATAACCATTGATCTTACATATTTTCTATATTGAAATAGATGCTTGTTTGGATGCTGACATGGATTCTTATGCTATTAGTATTGAATATGCCTCTGTAGCCTTTATATCTGCACCTAGTGTTGAATCTTTACCAACTACCTTCCCCGGCCAAAAAATACAACATCCATACATTAAGAAGCATGCTACATGCCTAGATCCTCTATGATGCACATGCAAGTCCTCACATTCATTACTCGGAGATCCCACTAGGACCATTGTAAAAAATGAGAACCCACTACAGATTAACCAACGACAATGTTATTTTACGAAATTCACTATTCTAACTACTTTCATCTATTTTATGTAGAAGCTATCGGAGTCTAGTTGGTTTCTGGATATGGAAAATGTATCAAAACAAAATATTTTGATATTAAAACGAAAGATGTATATCAAAACTATTAAATGCATTTTTTTTGTATGTATTGCACCCAACATAATATTACTATGAACAACATATGGAAAAAAATAACCTACAAGAATCAAATTTGCCTCAAAAAAACACCCCATATGTGAGCTAGAAAACTAAAAAATTCTCTTCATCCCACAAAAAAAAAGTATAAATATATGATTTTTCAAGGTTAATTACAAAGGCATACCTGGATAATCCTTTTTTCTTGCAATACAATTGCAGCAGCCAAGGCGACAATATGTTGTCTGCTTGACTTTGCATTTCCAGTTTCTCGTCTTTCCATTGCCAATTGTTGTGTAGTTGGATACTTATAGTAACAAGCTCATGCATCCTAGAATGTGGGATTCCAACAACCACAATAGTCAAAATCCCTAGATGATTCAATAAAATATCCTCTACCTGGAACAATATAATTGAATTAGCGAGGGAAGATAGGGGCTTTAAATAATCGATGTTATATCCTACAATTACTATAACCCAAAGCCTTAAACATGGATCATTGCTTCTCTCTTTAAATCAAACAAGAAAAGTAGCTTTTCGTGATGTCATATGAGTGGAGGTCACAAAATGTTGTAATATACAAGAACAAATGGAACTCATGCATAAAGATGTTAGATGGATTTGACAGACAACTCACAAATGGAAAAGATACATGCCTTCATCTGGGACGTCAGGTGATGTTCCCAAGAGTGTGATTTTTCAATCAGATCTAGATTAATGGGTTGATGGCAACCATTCAATTATTATTTTTAAATTGATACCAATGTATGATTGTTATTGTATTTGGTATATCATCTCCTCCCCTCTCCTCAACTATTCTTGGGTCTACAAATGATACACAAAAATAGTTTGTGATCAACGTCTGGATCAATTGACACTTGGTGTGTGTAACATACCCCCTACTATTCCCCACCCAAGCAGGAGGTAGTCACTATGATGCCCTAACTCCCATAGTCACATTATGAAAATGGGGTCTAAATTCTTTTCACTTTCTTCTACCCTTTTGAAACTCAAAATAAATGATGTCATTGCACTCATCTCATCAAGACGATTCCGACAATATAAGATTTTTCCAAATCCAACTCTCGAATAAGCAAATATGACCAATCGAAGTCATGGACAATTAAATAATGCCATGACATCTGGCATGCCATATGGCACCCATGTGGATAACATAAGCCACCTATCAATTGTCAACTCATTCATACTCAAGGTCACAGGTAGACCCATGTCGCGGGCTCATACATCCTAATGGAGGACTTATCCATGTCTCTCTCTCTCTCACACACACACACACACGCATATTCACTTAACAAGTGTAGGCACCGGAAACTCTTGCCACCTCACCCCGAGGCTTCAATACTGAGTATTAATTTTATGCTCTTCATCCCAACCCATTGGGATGACGAAGACCAGGATGACGTGGAATTCCAAAGGGTTGTGGAAGCCTTCAAAAATGTCAGGGTGACATGCAAAAATAAGTGTCGGTAGGTCATTACATGAAAGAGACAAGATATTTCCCGGAGTCAGTCTGCTGATAGGTTCATAAGAGCACAGCAAGGGGATGAGCCAGGATGACTCAATACTGAGAGATGTGGCATGAGGAACCACCCAAGTATGGGAAGCTAAAAGAAAAGACTCCACTTGGAGACAAGCTAGCATAACTTAATTAGAATGCTACCTCATCCTAGAAGGGAGATCTTCAAGAGAAAATAAAGGGAGCACACCAAAGGATGACTCAGGTCAACGAGGCTCCAAAATTACATGGAGGTGTAATACAAACACCCAATAAGGACCACCGAGAGTGTGATGGCAACGAGATTTCGGGGTGAACCAAAATCTCATCTCCCCAATAAAATCATTCTTCAGGCCTATCTGAGCCTTCTCACAGTCTTCTCAGCATGATCGCGCAACACTTCCCACTGATCCAACCACTATGAAGCACATCTCTCCGCACTCGTTTCTTGTTCTCTGTTAATATTGCCCTTCCCAACTAGTTTGGCAATGAAACCACAAATCCAACAAAATACTCATAGATCAATTGGCTAGAGTTCAAACATTTACTGCCTGTTAGACACGGGATCGAGTCTCCTACACATCCGACCCATGATTCTTCAAATCCGCAATTTCCATGATCGATTCAATTTCTTTGTCTTCGCTTCACGATACGTCCTCCCACGGCTCTGCCTCATCCTTTCCACTCCTATGTTCTTTCATTCAACTCCTCAGCTTGTTGCTACGCTTGAATTTCTTCTCCTAGAACTTAGCGACGACATTCTTCTGTCGAACGCATTTCGATTCCCATGGGTGATGGATCCTACGAAACCCTTCGCAAAGTTCCTGGCTCTTTCCTAGATTGGAAATGAAAGCACGCAGAGGAAATTGTGACAGATTGAAACGCAGAGGACTCAATCAAGCACTCTTGAATTCTAACCAAAAAACCTAAGATACGAGCTGATTGGGAAGAAACTGACCTCCGTCATAGTCATAACCTCCTTCCTGGCTCGGGCTGCTGCTAGTAGTTCAGTGCCTCGCCTAACTTTATGCGGCTCCTCTACCCATTAATCATGGCTCCAAAAAAATAAAACAAAAAAACGCTGGCAAACATTTCAGATAAGAAACACCCAGCACCGATCGACTTGACAGAACGCCAATCAATTCAACAAAAAATGAAAGAACACAGAGGCATAAATTCCCCAAGAATCATTTCTATATAAATTCACAAAAGCACGTTTTTCATTATTTTCCATTCAGTTACAACTCAAGGCATTTTGAATTACAGGGACTACACGCTAATTCCTAAGCAACAATTCATATATTCCTTCATCATTTACTCAACGGCCTAATCCTACAAGGATGGGCGTGCTTTGCACTGGCCTTCTCTATCTGTCAGAGCTCCCCTCACTCGATCGATCTCTCCCCTGCTGTCTCTCCCCTTTTTTTTTCCAGAAAGAAGTTATACATAAGTCATAGCTAACTACTTTCCGCACATAAAAGAATTAGTTATACAGTTATAACTCAATCTTTATCTTCATTTAACTAAACTAGACCACTTTTAACTACTTGCCCTTATTGAAATTAACACAAATTTAACAACTAAGTCTTCCTCAAGTCTTGCATTTAGCCACAACATGTGACCACTCCGTCACATTGCTGGCCCAAGTCTAGATGCTCCTGCATCAGACTCTCACGCTTGAAAACATTCATGATCTCCTAATCATGTGCTTTCAAGAAAAAAAAATCCTCCTGGATCCCAGACTTTGTCCTGGAGTTTTCCATATGCTCTATTCCTTCGTTTAGGCTGCATGTCAACTGCTTCCTGCTTCATCTTCTGTCTCTGGTTGCAATAGTTTGGAGCTGCAAAAACCTTAATAAGTTTGCCATCGTGTTCAATTTCATAATCTTCCTCTTTAAATTCATGAGACTTGACCACCAACTCAAGATTGTTTTCTTGGTAAGACCTTTTGGTCACATCTTCTCCAAAAGACAAACCAACATCTCGTTTGCTAGGTTCACTCCCTTTATGGAGCTGTGGATCGCTCCAAAGTATTTCAGACATCAAACCCTCTTCAGGTGGCTCTCGAAACTGAACAATGTCTTTGATATCATCCAATTTTATACCATAAACACTAAAAAGACTATCACGAACAACAAAAATCTTGTCATTGCGGATAAGAGCCAAAGGCAAGTAGCAAAACACTTCAATGAAAAGCTTGTTGAGTCTTGAAAATGTCATTCATTTCCATTACACTTTCACTATTATGTCCATTATATCACCTCCATTTCACTACTATGTCACCACATTCTTCCCACTTTCATTATCATTGGGCCACATTTATGTTTTTCCAAACTTTATTAATTCTAAGCCTTTTAAGTGAATTTGTAGTTAAAAATTAGAAAATAATGTGCATATGCTTATACCTAACAAATGGGTTGAGATTGTCAACATGTGTAGGTTGAAAGGAAGCTTCTGGAAGACCCTTATATGGCACTCTAAGGCCAAATTTGAATTTGAGTGGAAAGAATCATGGGATCATGAGGATATGTGTCACATCTCCTAATTGTATTGTAACTCTAAGAAGACATGTGTCTTATCAGTTCCTGTTTTGATTAGGACTCTAGAGGTAGAGGGAGAGATTCATGGACTCTCATTAATGAGATGGCTTCTCATATTTTTGTATAAATAGGAGATCTCTCTCCTTCATTTGTTAGCTTATTAATCTCAGCTTGTAAGCTTATAGTTTGGAGTTCTTTAGCTTGGAGTTTGTAGTTCTTCCTTGATGGCTTTTGAAAGCTTTGGAGAGCTTTGTTGTACTTTGTGATTTTGAAGAATTTGAATAAAAGCTTTGATGTTCTCAACATGGAAGGAGATGTGAAGTAGATGTAATGGAGCATATTAGAATGTAAGATAGAGTAGATTTCATTTTGTAAATTTTGCTTTGATTTCATTATGTCATTTGATTGCTTTCAAGTTTGATAGATTAGATTTTTCATTCATGCAATTTTAATTCATGCAAGTGCGTTCAACCAGTTGATTGTAGATTAGTAATACACATAACTTTTTAATGACTAATGACATGATGGAATTATCATTTTCAGTTACCTCCTATAGCCAGAGCGAGTTGAATGGTGAGGGATTGAAGTATGAATGTATAGTTTGATATTAGTTTATTTGTTTTTGCAAGTTAGTGATTAGATTACTCATGTCATTTTCAGTTACCTCTTATAGCCAGAGCGAGTCGAATGGTGAGGGATTGAAGTATGAATGCGTAGTTTGATCTTAGTTTCATTTTATGCAATTTAGATATCAGATTACTCAATTTGTTTATGATTACCTCCTATAGCCAAAGCGAGTCGAATGGTGAGAGATTGAAGTATGAATGCGTAGTTTGATCTTAGTTTCATTTTATGCAATTTAGATATCAGATTACTCAATTTGTTTATGATTACCTCCTATAGTCAGAGCGAGTCGAATGGTGAGGGGTCAGAATATGAGTTGATATAATATGATTTAGTTTACTTTGCTTACATTTTTTGAATTGTTTTAAGTTCAGTTTTCTTTTTATACAACAACAAGGATACTGGGTTTCATAGTCACTAGCTCACTGTTTGGTTTAATTAGAATTTAGGTACATTTTTATTTTTTCTTAGTAATTGATTTCATCATTGCAAGTTTGAAAACCTATTTTTTGAAAACTTTGATCAATATTTCATCTTTTGTTTGATTGAAGTAGCTGCATATTTACACTTTTGTTTAAGTACTAATTCCATCAATAAAATTTTTTAAGATCTTTTGAAGTGCGAAGTTTTGGAAGTTACCATTAGGGACATAGACTTTGTCTTGAAATCTACATCCATACTTGAACTTTAAAAGTATTCTTAAGACCTTAGAATAGACTTTCGATCTGCATTAGACACTTAAGGAGATCAACAAAAACAAAACCCCAAAACAAAATAAAATCTATAAAACAACGAAGTAAGAAAAAGGTTAACTAAGCACATATGGTGCACCACACTTCATCAGTTTACGGTACCCAGAATGATAATTTATGTAGAGCAATTTAAGACGTTAAATTGACTAGACATTTTGGCACCGTTGCCGGGGAAGTGTAATTAGGAGACCTTATTTCTTACATCTAAAAAAATTAATAATTCTTGAGTATGCTCTCCTCCTGCACTTCGTGTGATCTAGAGGATCAGAAAAAGGATTGTTAAGTAAAAAAAAAATTAATAATTCTTGAGTATGCTCTCCTCCTGCACTTTGTGTGATCTAGAGGATCAGAAAAAGGATTGTTATGCCTAAAAAAAAAGAAAAAAAGTAGAAAAAAAGAAGAAAAAGAGGAGACAATAAACTTCATCATTTCAATTGATTAAAAAAAAAGAAGGAAAAAAGAAATAAATGAAACCCAACTGCTTTGATAGGTTCAAATTGTCCAAAATTGACTGGTTATGGTTTGTAGTGGTCTTCAAAACACTGTATCCTGTTTTAATAAGGTTTTGCAACTTAGTTGCAGAAAGTGCCTTGATTCCGCAGCTAGTTGAGAATTCCGCAGCTGTTTCAAGGTTTAACAGGTTACAAGCATCCAATAAAAAAACCGACCACATGGGAATCTCTAGAATTGTCCCGACATGGATCCTATCCTACTCACCCAGCTCAGATCGAAAAAAAAACCAGCTTATATGGCTATCTCCATTCCTAGTTTTCGCTATGGCCTCAATAGAAAATCTGCATTCCTGTTCAAGCTTTGGCCTTAAAACGGACCTGCAAAAGAATTAGCTTCCTCTAGTTGTTTTTCTGACTCTTGTAATAAGTAGCAGTAGGCCAATGTTAGTAAAAATCTTCAACGCTCATCCATATTCCATCCATTGCTGAAGTATCCTTAGCATTGTTAATGCTGCTATTTGTCATCTCAATTATTTCTCCTCTCCGATTGAAAGAATTCGACCGAGGTTAGGAGTTCAATTTGCCTTGCACTGAATCAGAAAATCAGAAGTAGGTTTCCCACAATATCCGAAGCTCCGAAACTCGTGAATTTATTTTATCCCTCTGTCCAGCCGAAACATTCCAAGTAAGACTATACCTATATGGAGATACCTGCCAACATTTATGAGTAAATCAATAACTTTCCAATGCGATGCAAGGATCATAATATAGGATTATATTGTGTTACGCTATCGATTCAAGAGAACATACCATATGCAATATCAATTGAGCGGAGGTTCATTACAACGTAGTTATACAAAGAGCAGGGAGCACGGGCAGAAAGCAAAAAAAATATATGACCGAGAGCAAAATACTTGTTCAGGATATCTTTGAAAATTCTAGCACCATTCATTTTCTATTTCTTGTGTTCCAAATTGCAAATCAAACCAAAAAGCCGAATGCAGCAATTCATAAAAATACAGAACAGTGAATCCACAAATGCGTAAAACACAAAAAAATGTCAAATTTCAAATGCGCGATTTTTCCAAACAGAGATGAATTTGAAGAAAATAAAACATGGGTTTTTTCGCCTGCTGGGTCAATTAGATAACCCAGAAACCGTTTTAAGAGATTCATGGCGGTCTGGGAGAAATCCTCGGTTCTTTGGAGCCCATTTTTGCAAGCCGCGGGGAAAAAACGAGATTTGAATCAATCAACTGATAGTTGATTTAGTTGCTTTCGATTTGGAATAATGGCATGCTGATGATTAACCGTTTGTTGATTTTTTCCACCACGTCTTCTTCCCTTATGCCACCCGTTTGCAATTCATTAACGCCTGTTAACAATAGTTCCAATTTAACACGTAGATGACTGCACTTCCACACTCCACTTGTACTCATGAGATGTGACCTATTTAAATACAGCTCCTCTCCACCGTACTTTGCGCAGCCATTTCATCAACGTGTAATGTCTCTCACGCAGTCGTTCAGTTCAAAAATTCCGACTCCACTTCACTACCCTACCATTGTGTTAAAGCTGCACCTCGTTTGCATACGTCTCCATTTCATTTTGTGAAATCATCTCGGCTGCTCATCCTTTGTTTCCGCTTACAGTTCCTGAACACTCCCGTTACTCGTATCCATCTTCCATTTTCAGCCATTGTTCTTCCATAAACCTTGCAACATAGCCGTCTTACCTCTGTTAAACCCTCACACGCAGTTGAATTCCAGATTGAATTTTAAACAGAGGAAAATATGGGACGATCACTGAGGGCAGAGCCGGAAGGGCCTAAGTTCTTAGAAGGATACCCTCAGGCAAAAGAATTGTTGAAGAAGGCTAAATGGCTCCGCTTCATTCAGAAATTTAAGGGCCACAATAAGGAAGTAACGAAAGCCTTTGCAAGGTCTTTCAATGACCAGGTGGTGGAGATTGGAGACCTAAAGTTCACGGTCACTGAAGCTTCAATTGCAACTGCTACAGACTTGCCCTAGGAAGGTGAGCGTTGGTTTAAAAACAAAATTTTGGATGAGCAGGCATGGAGAATTATATTACGTAACCCAAGTATGGACGTTACTATATTCACAAGAGGAATTCTTGTTCATGCATTAAAAGAAGAATGGGCCAGCTTACTGTTAATCATTCAAAAGTTTATCACTTGTGAAGGCTGATTTGGGACGATGTACATGTATCATACTAGGCTATTGATGAACTTCTTAGAGAAACAAACTCTTAATCTGCCTTATTTCTTATTGTTGAGTTTGAAAAAGATGAGCACCATAGTCCAAAAGAACATAGGGGACATAGAACCTCGTTTATATCATCATGGACTCGTGAGGATTCTAGTTGAAGATCAATTGAAGATGTGAGAAACTACTTTCAAGAGCCATTTGAGGCACCTGAAAGCAATACACCAAAGGCACCAATAAAGAGTAGGAGAAAAGGAAAAAGTGCCATAATCCAAGACTCTCCTATTGGTAAAACTAAAGAAATTGGTCAAAAAGAGAAGGAGGAAAGAACTAAGGACAGAAAAAAAAGGTTGCAGAAACTCCACAGGAAAGTGCGGAAGAGATAAAAAGCTATGCACAACACAAGTATCCAAAATATGCGTAAAACTGATGGTTGACTGTTTCAGCCACTTTCCACAGCTGGTTCAACTTTCCGCAACTGTTTTGTTAAACTCTAGGTTGTAGGTGTCATCAAGCAAAATAAGCCACATGGGTAGCTGGGGAAATGTTAGTACATGGATGGAGTCCTATTCACTTGATCCAATTCGATGAAAAAGGCTCTGGTCAAAAGGAAGCCAAGTGGAGTGTTATCACTAAGTCGCCACACTAAGTCGCTGCATGTCAAGAAAAAAAAAATAATAATTTTGAATCAATGAAATGAATAAGTTATTTGCTCACTTTTTTGAAGGTATTGATTAATTTTGGACTGATGATGAAAGATGAATGGTTAACCTTGTATTCAAGATTCTTAGCTACAGAAACCGTGCACATTCCGCAGCTAAAGTCCAATTCCGCAGCCAGAAAAATCTCATTGTTCAAATCAACCTATCTTTCTCATACAAAATCAAATTTTTATGATTTAAGTACCGTTGGTAGATCTCAAAAAAATTTACACAACGAGAAATCCATCATTAGAGTTTGAAATGGAAAATAATGAAATAAATTGCTGAAAAGAAGCAACATTCAACTTGGGAACCAATTCCAAAGCAGGTATCAATTCTTTTGATTTTTCTTTTAAGAACTTGTTTCATTAATACAAATTCTTAGTTTTGTGTGTAAATATCATAACTAGAGAGTTTGATCACCTCTCTCCTTTGATAATCTTACATTCCATTGCAGAAGAAGTATTAGTTTTTTTTGCAGGTTCCAGGAGGAAGGACAAATGACTACAAAGAATGGTGTCTCCCTAAGAGACCAATTTGTTTCATAAGAGGATGATCGGCAACAAAGAGGAAATATGTTGATGCAAAATCAGATCCAAACACTTGAAAAACTTTCAGATACTATTGTCTCCATCACATTCATATTTCATAATAAACCATTCATCTCATTTTCCTCCATATTTTCCATTTACATTCACATACACTTTCCATCCCTTTTTGTCCATTCATCACCCACAAATAAAAGCAAGAGGGCATTCATATGCTTATTGCCCATTGCCATTCCTGCTCTCCATTGCCATCTTCCATTTTTATTTTCCATTTCCTGTCATTTTCATTTCGCAAATAAGCCCTTCTTCAATGCAAATTATTGAGTCCATAGTCCTTTGAGTCTAAGTTTTTTGAAAAGACACCTTGAGGCTTGCATGCCTTAATGGCAAGTCCTCATGCTGACAAACAATGGGAATACATTAATGTCCCTTGTTCATTAGATCTTCTAGGTGACTTGACATCGACAAATTCATTCGTACCTAGCAAGATGTGTTTGGGCATCTTGACTCTCATTGGCATCAATGGTGAGAGTTCTCATGTTGACTAGTGGCATCCATTAATGGCCACTAAGCCAACAATTTCCTACTATGTTCGACATCAGAACATCTTTTCACATAGTAGGAATTGTTCCAACAAGTTTTGAAGACATGAAGACTATTATTTTCAGCATTTTGGAGCAGATTCAGCAAGTTTTAGTAGAAGCAATAAAAATTCATCTTATCTCTCTATCCATGACTCCTCTTGTTCAGCCACTTGAACAAGAATATGATCAGAAATTTTCAGCCACCACACATACAACTCATCCATTCCAAAGGGTAAGTGAAGGTACGTCATTTTCTAACTTTTGACCATAGAATTCCATAAAAAGTTAGAATGATAATTGTTGGAAAAACATTTCTCTTCCTCATTTCATAAAATTTCCAATACCATCAGTTGGGGGGAGGAATACATTCATATTCATATCTTGCCATGTCCATATCATATTCAGGAGCCCACATACTTCCAACATATATTAATTATTACATTGCTATTATGAGCATACAATGGCTTTTCAAAAAAGTGCTTAAATGATAAATCTAATACAAACAAAATCATGGTTGTCACACAAGAACCAACCATCATGCAATCCAATAAAGATATACTTTGCAACAATAATCAAATATCATTATGCAAAGTTCAAAGATCAAAATAGAAGGCAACAACAAAAAAAAAATGGTTGTAACACAAGAACCAACCATGTTGCAATTCAAGTAAAACACTTTGCAAAAATATGAAGTTCTCAAATTGAATTCATGCAAAGTTAAGCCAAAGCTCAAGGATCAAAAGAGTTAATGTAATATATATTGCATGAGGACATGCAATAGCTTCAGTTGGGGTGTATGTTGAGTCTTGAAAATGTCATTCATTTCCATTACACTTTCACTATTATGTCCATTATATCACCTCCATTTCACTACTATGTCACCACATTCATCCCAATTTCATTATTATTGGGCCACATTTATGTTTCTCCAATCTTGATTAATTCTAAGCCTTTTAAGTGAATTTGTGGTTAAAAATTAGGAAATAATGTGCATATGCTTATACCTAACAAATGGGTTGAGATTTTTGACATGTGTAGGTTGAAAGGAGGTTTCTAGAAGACCCTTATGTGGCACTCTAAGGCCAAATTCGAATTTGAGTGGAAAGAATCATGGGGTCATGAGGATATGTGTCACATATCCTAATTGTATTATAACTCTAAGAAGACATGTGTCTTATCAGTTCCTATTTTGATTAGGACTCTAGAGGTAAAGGGAGAGATTCATTGACTCTCATTAATGAGATGGCTTCTCATCTTTTTGTATAAATAGGAGATCTCTCTCCTTCATTTGTTAGTTTTATTAGTCTCATCTTGTAAGTCTCCTTCTATTTATACTAAAGTGAGGATGATGAATAGACACGTCGGTTGGGCTCCTAGAGCCTACATAATAGTTAGTCGACTTGATAATAATTTCATAAACAAAATAAATTCATATCTCCATAAATACTTATCGAAATCGGATGATATTTGGATCAATCCTACACCTCTCGACGAGAGGGATCCAATAAAAATATTAGCTGCCATAAATAAGCTAACCTGCATGGAGTTTGGCCCTAGTTTCCAATTTAACACTCCCTCTCAACTAGGGAGAACTCCATCCGTTGATCCATAAGTCCGACTATACTATCTCTGCCATCAGTGCCCTGCACTGTTTTGCCCAACTCTGCTCTACTCTGCTCTGCTGGCTCTGCTAGCTTTGCTCTACTTTGCTCAGCTCTGCTGGCTCTGCTAGCTCTGCTCTGCTCAGCTCTGCTGGCTCTGCTTTGCTCTACTCAGCTCTGCTGGCTCTGTTAGCTCTGCTTTGCTCTGCTCAGCTTTGCTTAGCACTGCTGGCTCTGCTAGCTCTGCTCTGCTCAGCTTTGCTGGCTCTGCTATGCTCAGCTCTGCTGAACTATGAAGAAGAATTGATTGAGAATGTCTCATACCATTCTCCACTGACCCGAAGTCAGTCTTAGAGTGCGTACCACTGGTCCCAGACCAGTCTCAACCAACCTAAAGTCAGCGTCATAGTAGGTACCACTCCTACAACTGGTCCCAGACCAGTATCGCAGTCTTAGATAGTGTACCACTGGTCCCAGACCAGTCTCAGTAGACCCGAAGTCAGCGTCATAGTATGTACCACTCTCACTGGTCCCAGACCAGTAGTGCATTGACACGAAGTCAGCCTCAGAGTATGTACCATTGGTCCCAGACTAGTCTCAATCGACCTGAAGTCAGCGTCATAGTATGGTACAAATCCTACCATTGGTCCGAGACCAGTATCGCAGGCTCAGAGAGTGTACTACTCGTCCCAGACCAGTCTCAACCGACCTGAAGTCAGTGTCATAGTATGTACCACTCTCATTGTTCCCAGACTAGTCCTGCACTAACACAAAGTTAGTCTCGGAGTATGTACCACTGGTCCCAGACCAGTCTCAACCAACCCGAAGTCAGTGTCATAGTATGGTAAAACTCCTAACACTGGTCCCAGACCAGTATCGCAGGCTCAGAGAGTGTACTACTGGTCCCAGACCAGTCTCAACCGACCCGAAGTCAGTGTCATAGTATGTACCACTCTCACTGGTCCAAGACCAGTCTTGCACTGACACGAGGTCAGTCTCGGAGTATGTACCATTGATCCCAGATCAGTCTCAGCCGACCCGAAGTCAGCGTCATAGTATGTACAACTCTTACCACTGGTCCCAGACCAGTATCATTGATCCCAGATCAATGGAGGTCATCCTAGCATAGGGAGTACGGTAGATACAACGATGCGTCCATCGGTACTACTATGGTCCCTAACTTCATTTCCCTGCTCATTGATCAGATGAGAGGTACTTCCCATGAGTCCCAGACTGCATGGGTAGGATGCCTCGACAGGAGAACTCAATCAATCCTGTCCTCACAGAACACATTGATCCTGCTACAATCACCATGGAGAACACATCAATCCAGGCTACCATGGAGAACACATCAATCCAGGCCTCATAGGAGAACTAATCATCCTGTTACACAGGAGAGCGAATCATCCTGTTCCACAAGAGAGCGAATCATCTTGTCCCACAAGAGAGAGAATCATCTTGTTCTAGAGCACACCACCAGGGGAGGGTGAGTCACCATGTGGTCGTATGTTGTTCCAGTAGAACTAAAATCCCCCTAGAGCTCCCAGAGCTCAATGTATGCAACATGAAGGACCCTTTTACAAAGGTCTCTCGACGACTCCAAGTCGTTCGAGAAAATCAAAAATTTGATCTTTCCTCGAGGCTCTGTCCTGTATATCATCTCAGTGCAATGGAGCCTGATAAGGCAGTATTTGATGTCTATCTGCTGGAGCAATTGTCAAATACAGGATTCCTTAATAATCGAATCCCACCTCTGGTTGTCACAAAGAATCACAGTGGTATTCATCATGTGTACAAACAACTCTCTGAAGAGCTTCAACAACTCAACTGCCTGACATAAGGCCATCAGCAATGTATTCTGCCTTGGTGTTGCTCAGAGTCACCGATTTCTACTTCCTACTCATGTAGGATATCGAGGCAGATTCCAAAGAGAAACAACATTGAGAAGTGCTCTAGTGATCCTCCATATTGCCTGCCCACTCATCATTCGAATAATGATGTGGTTTCATATTTTCAACAGTGTATCTCAATCCATGAGAGATGGTGCCCTGAAGATATCTCATAAGATTCTTGACACCAATCCAGTGAGGCTCAAATATGAGCTTCACCATGCTAACTGCATCCCATATGTCCAGACGGAGGTTCTCCAAGTACATCAACGTGAATGAGTTTATGAAACTCAAAGGCATTTCCCAAATCTGGTCCAACATCATTACCATATAACTTCTGAAAGTTAAGATCCTCGAGGCAGTCACAAGGTTGCAGCTTATCTTCCCACATTCAGAATCCAACTCCCTCTGTCTCCTATAAATGAGAGGGTCTGCACCAGTTAGACATAGCTGTCGGTATGATAGGTTTATCATCCACAACCTTTGAGTAATGGTTTGGATCGGTTTCACTCCTAGTGAATCTCAGCTGCATTAGATAGCTATCAATCCTCTCACACTACACTCGAGGTGTTTTGCTTCAAGCCATAGAGGGCTTTCTTCCACCTGTATACACGAGATTCCCTAATCATGATTCTCAAACTCCTCGGGTCGTTCCAAACTTGTGGACCTACTGCATGAGGGGAATGATCCCCTTATAATATTTTCCTTCAGTACATTTCAGACATGTACCTTCATGCTCCTTTTTGAATTCAGGCATCCTAGTCACCATCTGGCTCACAGACCTTCGGTTTTGAGTCAATGGACATGGTCCCCAGTGAAATTCCTGCAACTTGATACAACCCTAAACTCAAAAACATCTTTGAAAGATCTATTTTCAAACATGTACCTTTCCATCGATAAGTGCCGCCCTGTAATCTTTGACTTCCATTTCCAAGATGGACATCAGGTTGTTCTTGCGATCAAGTACATAAAAGAGATTCTAGGGTTTCTTGCTTTCGTGGAAGAGTCGACCATTTCCCTGATGACTTGCATTACCAGTCATTCCTTTGATTATTGAATATGTCCCAGGAATGATTGTTATCTTCATCAAGAGATGTGTCTCTACCATTCAGACACTCTACATAAAGGTCGAACTTATTTCAACAAGGCATCTGCCTTTCCTTCCACCCTTAGATCCGAACTTCCTAATGAAGTGATCTTTAGATGGGACATCAGAAACTTCCACTGCGTCATTTTGATAACATTATTTGCTTCGACTTCACCTAGGTGAATTATGAGGAACCCATTGATCCTTCTGTCTTGTCCCAACTGCCTTTGATGATTGCTCTTTCACTCTTACTTGGGCATAGTCTTCACCTCAGCTCTGATACCATGTTAAGTTTAGGTATGTTCTATGCTAGAGAAATTTATTTAAATTTTCACAGTTAGCAATCACATCAACATTATGATAAACTGTAGATGGAACATAAATATAAAACGTAGAAGACAAGCCAAGACAAGAGGACAGAAAATATGGCGCGAGTCAGGGACAAACCCCACAATGTGTGGGGAAACCCTTTGATCAAATCTTCTTTTATCTTCAAAGTTCAGCAGAGAAAGAGAGAGAGAGAGTACATTTACAACAGAAGTCAATACTTTTACTTATCTAGATCTAGCATAGATCATTTCGTATAATGATGAGATCAGTTGAAGACATTATGCTTCAACTGATTCTCAAGGTGACTCCTTCACCTATCATCGTGCTGCATCTCATCCATTTGCTACACCTTACTGTGTAGCACACCATGCTGCACTAATCATGATAATCATCATGCCCCCTCATGTTCATGATCTTATTATGCTTCCCATACTAATATGCATCATCATCATGCTGCTGTCCTTATAGATGTGTATTATCATCATGCTGTTGTGCATCATGTCCAAGTTTTCATTCAACTGCTGCCCATGTCCATGTTCTCATGCTCCATGTCATCATGCATCATTATGCAGTTCATTCATACATCATTTTGCTTCTTCCATGGCCTTATCAAGCTACTCATGATCTTGTTTATCATCATGCTACCCATTTATCATTATGTATCATTGTGCTGATTATCATCATGCTATCACCTACAACAAAGCAGATCTCCTGGAAGCTCTTCGATGTTTCCATTGACTGTGAATAGAATTGCTTGAACAACGTATTATAGTGGAACGATTTTCAGCTCTTTCATCTATAGCGGAAACCATTTATGCCTGCTCTCCATCGCAACTGTTCTTTATATGATAACGGATTAGATATCATGTTGACTATCTCCATGGACTGCATGTAATGATTGTCTCCATCAGTCTTCATGAACAACGTATCACTGTGAATATGTTATGCGTACATCATGTAAGGGTTGCTGCGTATGACAACGTCTATGTTGCTGTGTGTGACAACGTGTGAAGCTACGTGTGATAGAGTATATATATGCATGAGTTTCCATGTCTACGTGGAATCCTCATTACAACGAAACCATCTGAATATTTCCACGTGTGAGTTCTATTCTTTTATGGTTTTGTGAAACAAGTCTTCTGGACATCGTATAAGTGTTGCGTTTAGGGTTTCTAGACAACATATGAGGGTTTCTGCCCAGGGTATTGACCAGCGTAACATATGACTGCGTTCCAATGTTTGCGTTTTATGTATACTACGTATGACTGTCCAGAGTGATTGCGTTTCATGTATGAGACATTTACATGTATGCGTTTCAGTATATCTTCATTCCCATATGAGCGTTATGTATATATATATATATATTATATATTATATATTATAATATAATATATATATATATATATATATATATATATATATATATATATATATATATATATTATATATATATATATATATATATAGATTGGTCCATGCATCTTATACTGCCAGATATATGACAACCACACTGCCAGATCTAGGGTATGACAACGTTCCATACCCATACACCGCGTATTATATGACCACGTTCAGCTTTTACATTTAATTCCCAACATCCAACATTTACATTACTGCGTATGACTGTCCAACATTTTACTCCATGAAAGAACAACGTATACATTCATCACGTTGCTTAATTAGGGCATCATCTTTTGGATCTTTTCTCCATCAAACCCAAAACAGGATGAAGAGAGATCACAAGAGAGTGAGTGTGAAGAATGACTTAAAGTCTCCTTCTATTTATACTAAAGCGAGGATGATGAATAGACACGTCGGTTGGGCTTCTAGAGCCTACATAATAGTTGGTCGGCTTGATAATAATTTCATAAAAAAAATAAATTCATATCTCCATAAATACTTATCGGAATCGTATGATCTTTGGATCAATCCTACACCTCTCGACGAGAGGGATCCAATAAAAATATCAGCTGCCATAAATAAGCTGACCCACATGGAGTTTGGCCCTAGTTGCCAATTTAACAAATATGCTAAAAGATTGTTACAACACGTGGAATAGACATGCAAAGGGAGGAGCCTATTTGACAAAATTCAAATTCTTTTTGTGAACTTATGTTATAGTCTCCATATAAAATTAATATTGTGAATCTAAACAACTGGCAATTCATATACTTTATTGCCATTTTGTCGAATAAATAATTGGATGGAGAATTTTGCTTGCTTGTTGGAATTTGAGAAATTTGTAGAATAGTGTTAGAAAGTGACATTTTGTTAAATTCTTAGCCTACTATATGGCTTAATATAACATTATTGTTATTGGATGGTGTTGTCATTGATGTCGATCCTTGGAGTTGACTGGGTTTTTCTTTGACTAAAAACACTAGTCATTGATGTCAAATGGTTAATGAATGCTTCTTAGTAATTGTTGCATTACATCAAGTTGGAAATTCCATTGTTGGATGGTTGAAAACCCAAGTCCTAGGGTTTTGGTTCCCTCGACTAAGGATGTACCCTGAATTTGTACAGGGTTTTTGAAGTGTCAAATTATTGAGTTTGACCTAGAGATCCACATAATTGGGTTCTCCTAGGAAATATGTTTTCGTTGGTATGTGGTACACCCCGAGAGGCCTCCTAGTTTGAAATATATTCACATTTAAAGTTGGTCACCCTAGTTTCTGGGTTAATACCGCAAGGCACGGTGTCTTGGCATAATTTTATTACTTGTTGGCATCACACATCAAGTATATGGGTTCATTGTCATAATATTATCCAAGAAATGGAATCAATCTATTAGGCATTCACAAATGGCATCCATCCTTAATTAGAAGCCTAATTCCTTACCATAAGGGAAGATAATTCCTTTTAACTTAGGGACTAAAAGAGTTAGTAATTTTTTTTTTTTTTAATTTCAATAATCAATAATTAATAGTGTTTAAGTCTCTAAAATTCCTCCAACGTTCACATAATTAAGCCCCTCCAAAACTATATAAAAGAAGGCCTATTCTAACCTCAAGCCATAACATTCTTAACACATTTATCCTATGATTTCACCTTTGAAATTTTCAGCTATTTGAAGTAGACAACAAGGAAGTATGAGGAAACGAGGGAAACTAATTGAGAAAGAATTGGTGAATTTTAGAAGGTTTGTTGTTTGTCTTGTTTTGAATTAGGATTGGTGGTTCATTGGGTCATCTCCTAAGGATTTCCTTATTTATTTTTTCTTTGGTTGGGTGATTCGTATATCTCTTGTAGCTATAACAAACCCTCTTCTTGAAGTCTAGACTCAAACCTGTTCATTTAGGACCATAACAACACCTTCAACACTTTGACATCCTCATAGTTTCGCTGTGGTTTATTTTGGGGGTATCATACTTGTGAGGTTTGTACATCTTCTTGTGGTCTCACACCTTAGGTACATGCCTATTTTTATAAGATTCAACCCTAGTCTATTGTCCAAACCTCAATATATTTTTCTCTCATATAAAAACTCAATTTGGTCCCTCAACCTCCTCATTAGAGCTTAATTCCCAAACCTCAGACTTGTTTTGGCATTGCATTTTGGGTAATTGTTCAGGTGCTAAAAAAACCTATTTTAGACTTTGGTCATGTCTTCATTTTGAGTAGAAGGATGTATGCTCTTTATTAATTTTATTTTGATTCATTTGGATCTCCTTTGGCACAATAATTAGGTTTCGGTTGAGTGTTTATTGTAGACCTTGTAAGCACCATTGGCCTCTCTATTAGGGTAACTGACCAAGAACAATGACAATGTTTAGGCTAGTAAATGAAGTAAGTCTATATTGACTTTGATAAGAAGCAATGTATAACAAGTATGCGCACCTACAATTGTCAATATATGACAATAATTCACACTGAAATCTCATTGTGTATAAGTTGAATAGCTTCAAGAACCAAAGGAAATAACCCAATCATTGACTTCAAATCTCGTTGTGATTTCAAACGCCATTGATTACACATTTGTGAGTATTCATGTTCAATTATTGAAGCCTCAATTTCCCTATTTAAAAAATAATAATAGTGGGTGTCAGTAACATTGAAAACATAAATTTTTACAGTGTTTTAGATCATAGACATCATCAATTAATAAGACATGGTTTGAATGAACCCAAAATTAATTTGACAAATGCATGACAATTTCTTAACATTGGACCTATTGATTGTAACATTGAGAGAAATATTGATACACATGACAGAAGTATGAAAAAACATTGACTTCCTAGCGTGATTATAGTCATGAGGATGTAAGGGGTTACTATACAGAAGTTAGAGAATGAAACAATTTGTTAGAAAGGGTTTCCTTAAGTGAACAACAATTTTGCCTTAATTGATGTCTGACATTGATTGTATATACTACAACCTCAACTACTAAGATAAGGATTATTAGCAATGATTTAATTGCTTGTTTATGACATATATGTAACAACCAGGTATACACTTATGAAAGCAATGGTATTCAATTCATGATTTAACATTTAGAACTAAATATTCGTCATGTATACCTGACATATAGGCTTGACAGTGAATTGACACCTTGATTTTGACTTGACATAACTTAGCAGTGATTTGAATTGGCCTTCTATGACATATGGTCGACTATATCAATAGAAACATTTTGATTGTGATTTGACACATTGACATACTAACTTGACATACAATACCTAACCTATTGACTATAGTGTTCTTATACTTGACATAGACCTACATACTTAGTGACTTGACACATTGACTTAAGACTCATTGGATAACTCTTGACATTGACTATATCATCTTGTTCTACAAACGAATAATAGTATATAAGCAGTGATCAACAATACGAAGACATACGCTGGTATCTCTCCCTAGGCAGAGTTTGAGAGCATTGGTAGCAGGTCATAGGGATGACCTGAGGCATATTGGAGTATGCCATTATCAAATATTTGGGTTCAACATTTACTGCAGTATAGACAATTTGGGTCAATGATGTGGTTGTTTGCATATGAGCTATGATGCTTATTCATTCGTGAGTAGTGTAGTGCAGGTTGATAGCCAGTTTGAGAGCTCGTGAATGGTCATCTATTCATGTGTAGTTATGCAATGACAATGATGTGCAATTGAGCATCGACAATGGTGTGCAATTAAGAAGTGACAATGATGTGCAATTGAGCAGTGACAATGATTAGTGATAATAAGCTATACAATGGTGAGCTTGTACAATGGTTAGTTGACTTGGCATCGTTATAAGTGAGGCTTTGATGAGCACCTTTGTCCAGTGATCAGATTGAACAATATTATGTAGTGTCGTAAGTGAATACCAAGATTTGACAGGTTATACCAATATCTTCTTTACAACATTCCTCTATCATGACAGAGCATAGGGGGATCGATTTTGAAAATTGTGAAACATGGTCCCCCAAGTCTTCAGGGTGGTAGGGTGGTGCAAGGCAGGTGATTGGAGACACCTTCAGATTGTGGCCTAAGAACTCTTGAAGGTGGCAAGGTGGTGCTAGGGAAAGTCATAGGGGTGTCCCTTTAAGCATCCTTCTGACAACAGCTAGTAAACATAGCGTTGGGGCACTCGTCAGGTAGTGGCCTAACTCATAGGGCATTGGGGCATCCTTCCATTTGCGACATGTATTAAGATGTAGTATATTCCTAAAAGTTGTATCCTGTGAATTAGGGGGTTGACGCCTCCCTCAGTTGTAGTTGAAACCTTGATGTAATTAAATTTTCTTTTGAAGAGAGAAGAAGACAATTAATAAGAAGTGTTTAGTGGTTTTTAACTTGGAGGGGATTTTTCACCTAAAACTCTCCATGTCTATTGTTTTATCTTCTACATCGTTGTATGGTGTTGTCTAATATTGTTATATTTTTATTATTATTTGAATAGAACAATAATAATAATAACTGAAGATTAACTAACTCTATGAAAAGGATTAAAAGTTCTAATTGCTAAGAAATACTGATTCACCCCCCCTCTTAGTATTTCCAACAATTGGTATCATAGATTGGTTCCTTTAGTAGCATCTTAACAATTAGAAGGAATAGAGCACAAAAATGGGAAAATCAAAGAATCAAGTTGCCAAGAATTCCAACTATTCAAAGGAAGTTTCAGGTACTATAACAATATCTAAATATAAAGAAAGTCAGTATTGTGCACCAACTCCCAAATTTGATGAAGATCATTACTGTATATGGGAATCTATAATGGTAGTCCATCTACAAGCTCATGATGTATGGAAATCTATAGTTTCTGGGGACACATATGCCAATTACTGTCTGTTTTTTATCCTTGAAAAGGTGTTTTTGTTGGTACATGGTATGCCCCGAGAGGATTCCTGGGTTGAGAGATAAAGTTGGTGACCCTAGTTTATGGGTTAAAACCCCAAGGGGTGATGGCTTGGCATAATTTTATTAGTTGTAGGAATAACACATAAAGTAAATGGGTTCATTGTCATAATATTGTCCTCGGAAAGGGAATCAAGCTATTAGGCATTCACAAATGGCATCCATACATAATTAGAAGCCTAATTCCTTACCATAAGGGCAATCGATTCCTTTTAACTTAGGGGCTAAAAAAATTAATAAATTATTGTTATTTCAATAATTAATAGTGTTTAAGTCTCTAAATTTCCTCCAACATTCACATAGTGAAGCCCCTCCAAAACTCTATAAAAGAAGACCTATTGTGACCTCAAGACATAACATTCTCAACACATTTATCCTATGATTTCATCTATAAAATTTCGGCTATATGAAGTAGACATCAAGGGAATCCGAGGAATCCAATGAAGCTACTTGAGAAAGAATTAGAGAATTTCAAAAGGTTTGTTGTTTGTCTTGTTTTGGATTAGGATTGGTGGTTCGTTGGGTCATATCCTAAGGGTTTCCTTATTTATTTTTTCTTTGGTTGGGTGATTTGTATATCTCTTGTAGCTACAACAAACCCTTTGCTTGAAGTCTAGATTAAGATTTGTTCATTTAGGACTTGAAAAACACCTTCAACACTTTGACATCCTCATAGATCGACTGTGGTTTCTTTTGGAGGTCTCAAACTTGTGAAGTTTGTACATATTCCAGTGGTCATCAAACCTTAGGTACAAGCCTATTTTCATAAGATTCAACCCTAATCTAGTGTCCATACCTTAATCTATTTCGCTCTCATATAAAAATTCAATTTAGGACCCTCGACCTCCTCATTAGAGTTCAATTCCCAAATCTCAGACCTGTTTTAGCTTTTCATTTTGGGTAGTTGTTCATGTGTTGAAAAGACCTATTTTAGACTTCAGTCATGTCTTCATTCTGAGTAGAAGGATGTATGATCTTTATTATTATTTTTTTTGATTCATTTTGATGTCGTTTAGCACAAGAATTAGGTTTCGGTTGAGTGTTTATTGTAGACCTTGTAAGCACTATGGGCCTCTTTGTTAGGTTAACTAACCAAGAACAACAACAATGCTTAGGCTAGTAAATTAAGTAAGTCTATCTTGGCTTTGATAAGAAGCAATGTATAGGAAGTGTGTTCACCTACAATTGTCAATATATGACAATAATTCACACTGCAATCTCGTTGTGTATAGGTTGAATAAATTCAAGAACCAAAGTCAATAACCCAATTATTGACTTCAAATCTTGTTTTGATTGCAAACATCATTTATTACACACTTGTGAGTATTCATGTTTGTTGGGTTGTGTTATATTATTTCTACGACTAGCCCACGTAGTTAACCAGGGGGTTAGAGGGGGGGCGGAGCCCCCCCTTTGTTGCACCGATTGCATAGCGAGGGGGTCACAGGGGGTTTGATGGGGGGTGGGTAGCCCCCCTCTACGGGTTCCAGGGAAACGCCCCAGGAATTTTTTTTTTGGACCCTATAGTAGGTTGGACAAACCTACCTATGGTTTGTGCATGGTTTTTGCACATGGTTTTGGATTCGATGGTTTTCGGTCCATCGTTTTGGACGTGATGGTTTTTGGTCCATGGTTTTGGACAAGATGGTTTTCAGTCCATGGTATTGGATGCTTAGGCATGTATAAATATGTATTGTAACATTGAAAGGAACATAATGAAAAATCAAGTTGGTAGTCCCGGTTTTGGGATCCAGGGGAAATCTCTGTGTATATGTTTTTTATGTGTTATGCTCTCGCATTGTTTATTTTCTGTTCTTAGAATTCGTATGCAGGTAATTTCTGTATGGGGTTAAAACCTACATTTGGTATCAGAGCTATTTTGGCTTAATGGAATGCCTTTGTTATTGAGGGGTTTCGCTTGGGCCTGTGGTAGACCCTGTTCAGTGGGAGATCTGCAGGATTGATTCTGGTGGTGAAAGAAGATGGCGAGCAGTGCAAAGATAGAGATTGAGAAATTTAATGGTCAGAGTTTTGAGTTATGGAAACTCAAGATGGAGGATCTGTTGGTGGATAAAGATCAGTGGATTGCGGTAGATCCAAGTACTAAACCAACGAGAGTGTCCGATGAAGAATGGAAGAACTTGGATCAGAAGGCAAAGAGCAAAAAATGATTGTGTGTCTCAGATTCAATATTGTTGAATGTATCAAGGGAAGCTACAACGAAGGCTTTGTGGGACAAGTTAGGGAATTTGTACCAATCTAAGTCTTTGGTGAATAAACTGTTCCTACGGAAAAAACTGTATAGCCTGAGGATGAAATATGGAGACTCGGTGACAGAACATCTGAACGCATTTAATACTGTGGTAAGTCAATTATTATCTGTTGATATTAAAATTTTAGATGAAGATAAGTGCATCAGTTTGTTGTGTTCTCTACCATATTCGTGGGATATTCTGGTTATTACAATAAGTAGCAATGCAACTGCCTTACAGTTTGATGAAATAGTCTCATCCTTACTGACGGAGGAGATGACATAGAAAGATATGGAGAGCTAGAATGGTGATGCCTTGTCTGTACGAGGAATGTCCTAGAACAGAAACAAAAATAAGTCATTGAGTGGGAGATCTAAATCTCCAAGAAAATCTGTAAAGGTGGTGTGCTGGAAATGCGGAAAGGAAGGGCACTACAAAAGAGATTGTAAATCTAAAGCTCTTGACAAAGGAAAGGGATCTGATGATGCTCCTTCTGTAGAGATGAAAACCACCTTAGATGAAGGTGGGGATGTCTACTTGGCTTATTCAAGTACACATGTAGATCATGAGGCATGGTTGATTGACTCAGGTGCATCCTTTCACTTCACTCCCCATAGAGAGTGGTTCTGTAAGTATGAGAAATATGATGGTGGCGATGCCTTCTTGGGGGATGGCAAGAAGGCTAGAATCATTGGTTAGAACACTTCCCAGTGTTCTGCATATTCCTGCATTGGACATAAATCTGATTTCCGTAAGCAAGCTGGATGATGCAGGTGTAAAAATAGTGTTCGAGAAGGATACCTGCAAGATTGTTTGGGGAGCATTGGTATTGATGCGGGGAGTTCGAATTGGCACTCTGTACAAGCTGCAAGGTAGCACTGTTGTTGATGGGTGAAATAGTTCTATGGTTCTTAAAAGTGGAGCAGAAAATCTAGTGGTCTCTGGAGAGAAGACCATGCTGTGGCATGAAAGGCTTGGACATATTGGAGAGAAGGGCCTTCAAATACTTCATGGTAAAGGTATGGTAGAAGGTATGAGTAATATCTCTCTGGATTTTGATTTATGTGAAAATTGTGTATATGGGAAGCAAAATCGGGTGAGTTTCCCCTTTGGTGGTAAGAAGGTGAAACAGATTTAGAGCTTGTGCACAATGATGTGTTTGGACCTGTGAAGGTTCCATCACTGGGTACGTTTGTGTACTATGTATCATTTATAGATGACTTCTCAAGGAGTACATGAATATATTTCCTTAACAAGAAATCTAAAGTCTTTTATAGGTTTAGAGAATTTAAGGTGTTGATGGAAAACCAGATAGAGAAGAAGATAAAGGTGCTGAGGTCAGCTAATGGTGGAGAGTTTTGCAACAATGAATTTGAAGAATTTTGTAAGAAGTGTGGTATAGCATGGTAGAAGACTATTCCATACACACCTAAGAAAAATGGAGTTGCAGAAAGAATGAACAAGACATTGATGGAAAGGGAAATAAGCATGCTTAGTGGTGCCGGGCTAGGACATGAATTCTAGACAGAGGCGGTGGCAGCTGCATGTTACCTGGTCAACAGGTCACCTTCATCAACGTTGGAGGATAAGACTCCAAAAGAGGTATGGACTCGTAAGAAACCCTCTCTTTCACATCTGAGGGTATTTGGATGTGATGCATATCTACATGTTCCAAAGGAGAAAAGAATCAAGTTGGATAGTAAATCCGAAAAGTGCATCTTTATTGGGTATAAGGATGGTTTAAAGGGTTATAAGCTTTGGAAACTAGTATCAAGGAAGGTTGTGTATAGTCGAGATGTGGTGTTCAGAGAGGTGAAAGGTGTTATTAAACATGAAGTCCTACCAAAGGAACCTGAGAAGATAGATTTTGAGCTTAAGGAGGAAGAATCAGACTCTACAACAAAAGAGGAATCAGAAGATGAAGAGCCACAAACTCCAATTGTGAGAAGATCAATTCGAGAAAGAAGACAAATAAAAAGGTATATTCCATCTTCTTTCTGTTCAAATATTTCTTTATCTATCAATGATGATGATCCCAAAACTGTGAAGGAAGCAGTAGATTCAGAGGATGGCAAACTCTGGAAAGAGGCCATGGTTGATGAAATGGCTTCTTTGCACAAAAATGAGACATGGGATCTGGTGGAGTTTCCAGCTGGAAGGAAACCCATTGGTAGCAAATGGGTGTTCAAGAAGAATACAAATGTAGAAGGAAAGGTGGAGAAATGCAAAGCTCAGTTGGTAGCAAAAGGTTATTCCCAGGAGTCGGGAATTGATTTTGGTGATATTTTTTCTCTTGTTGCCAAGGTAACTTCTATTAGATTGCTTTTATCTGTTGCTACTCCTTTTTATTTTGAGGTAGAACAGATGGATGTGAAGACAACATTTCTTCACGGGGATTTAGAAGATGAAATCTACATGACGCAACCTGAAGGCTTTGCGGTGAAGGGTAAGAAAGAACTGGTATGCAAGTTAAAGAAGTCTCTGTATGGGTTAACAAAGTCACCAAGGATGTGGTATCAAAAATTTGATACATTTATACGGGGACTTGGCTTCACCAGAAGCAAAGCAGATCATTGTGTGTATTTTAAATTAATTGGTGACCGTGTTATTTATCTGGTCTTGTGTGTGGATGATATGTTGCTGGTTGGAAATGACAAAGAAATTATCCAGGATTTGAAGGCCCATTTGTCCTCCAAATTCAACATGAAATATCTTGGTGTTGCAAACTATATTTTGGGCATGGAAACTAAAAGAGATTGGACAAAGAGGAATATTTGGTTAAACTAGATGAATTATGTCGAGACAATATTGCAGAGGTTTAATATGCAGGATAGTAAACTGGTGAAAGTTCCTAATCTTGTAGGTGTAAAGTTATCTGTTGAACAATGTCCCAGGGCACAAGAAGAGGAAGAGGACATGTCTCATGTTCCATATGCAAGTGTAGTCAGTAGCCTAATGTATGCGATGGTCTATACTAGACCAGACATTGCACATGCAGTGGGATTATTGAGTAGGTTTATTTCAAAACTAGGGAAGGAGCACTAGACAATAGTGAAGCGAGTTTTCAGATATTTGTGTGGCACTAGTGATTATGGTTTGTGCTACCAAGGAAGACTAGGATTGGATAGAGTGTTGGATATTTGTGGCTTTGTTGATGCAGACTGGGTTGGAGATCTAGATCAGAGAAGATCTAAAAGTGGGTATGTGTTTAACCTATTTGGAAGTGCAGTCAGTTGGATGAGTAAGAAACAATATGTAGTGGCACTATCAACTACAGAGGCATAATACATGGCAACCACTCATGCAAGCAAGGAATCAGTTTGGTTGTAGAGATTGTGTTCAAGTATGGGGTTAGTACAGGGAGCTATAAGGATAGACTGTGATAGCCAAAGTGAAATCTTTTTGGCAAAGAACCCTGCATATCATTCAAAGAAAAAGCACATTGATGTTCAGTATCACTTTGTGAGGGATATGATAGAAGACAAAAAGGTGTTGTTGGTAAAGGTGGAGACTTTGAAGAATACTGCAGATGAATTGACAAAATCTATGAGCTCTGAGAGGTTCTCTTGGTGTAGAGAAACAATGGGCATTGCAGGGATGGATACATGACTAAGTTTTCTTGTGGCCCCATGTGGAAAGAAAACAAAAAGTGGGAGAATGTTGGGTTGTGTTATATTCTTTCCACGACTAGCCCACGTAGTTAACTGGGGGTTTAGAAGGGGGGCAGAGCCCCCCCTTTGTTGCACCGATTGTGTGGTGGGAGGAGTCACAAGGGGTTTGAGGGGTGAAGGTAACCCCACTCTATGGGGTCCATGGCAGTGCCCTGGAAACTTTTGGTTTTGGACCCGATGTTAGTTTGGGCAGACCTACCTATGGTTTTGTGCATGCTTTTCACACATGGTTTTGGACGCGATGGTTTTCGGTCCATGGTTTTGGATGCGATGATTTTCAGTCCATGGTATTGGATGCTTCGACATGTATAAATATGTATTGTAACATTGAAAGGAACATAATGAGAAATCAAGCTCGTAGTCCCGATTTTGGGATTCAGGGGAAAATCTCTATGTATATGTGTTTTATGTGTTATGCTCTCGCATTGTTTATTTTCTTTGTTTTAGAATTTGTATGCAGGTAATTTTTGTGCAGGGTTAAAACCTATAGGCATAAATACCACTAGATCTTGGTATGGTCGATTATCCTCCCATTTCTTGGATAGTTTGTCCAGCAAACCTCTTCGACGAGCCATATGCACATTGCATATCGTAGATATTTGATACCATATCTTCAAATATTCTACTCTATTTCCACGTAGTCCCCATGTTTGACTTAGTGGGTGAGAATGATTCTAGACCTCCTCTAGTAGTTCATTCTCATTTTCCTCTTCCCTTAATTCTTCACCAGGTACCATCATTCCAAGAAGCATTAAGGCCATATTTAGATCAGTAAGGCCACTTGCCCGAAAGTCGTAGATCTTGATTCCGATGGTTGGTTTATCTGCTATGATCTCCACAAGATTTAGGGTCTTCTTCTCCTCTCAAATCGGAGGGGCAACACCATTTTATAGGAAAACCCACAATTTTTCTTTTGCGCATTTTGACCAACCCATAGCTCATTTTGATGAACCTTTAGCACCGTTTGAAATCTCTCATCGAGTACTATAATGGGTCTTCCTCATTTTGTGATGATTTGACACTTCACTAGGAAGTCATGTTTCTAAGAAGGGTCACTTCATCACCTCTTAAAATCAAATTTATTCATAAAGAAATAATTGCACTTTGAGGTCCTCCTCCTCCGAATACTTGTCGTACCATGTGTCTATTTTCATCATGAGTAACCATTTCTTACTCATGTTTTGATGGTCCCCACTGGGCCTAGTCTATGTGACAGCGTCATCTAGTCACCCTTGTTCAGAGCATCCATGATAAGTCACCCTTGCATTCTTGGAGTCTATTTCATGTCCCATTATATCATGACACATCATTCCATCCATCGTTGCATACCTTTCATCCCATGTTTCCCATTTTGGCCTCCAGTCATATTGTCCCCATCCCCTCCGGAGTTGAGTCAGTCGCTGCCAGTTCAACCATGCACGTTATGCTCTGACAAGGGAAGTTGTCTATTTGTCCCTTAAATCCACTTTTTCCCCATTATCCTTGGTGTCAGTCGATCAGTCACATTGATATTTTCCCTCATGCTTTCGTTGAGGATCCTCATTGCATCATCTATTGCGGGCCCTATTTTGTCAACATCAACTCATTTATTCCAGAAGAACGACCTAGAGGGTGGTGTATCTTTGTTCCATCTTCCATTTTTGTTTAGCGCCTTGGATCAAGCAGAGGGACTCATTATTTCCCTTTGACTTGGTTGTTTCATGTTTTTGATTCATACACTTGATGGTCCAGTGATGCAGCAGATTGTACCAGTGATTCCTGGGTATGTGCGAGATGTTTCAAACCTCATGAGGGGGTGGCCTTTCATGTAGCCCCCACAGCCCGGATGCATATATACTATGCTACAACCTCATATGCAATTCCATAGAGTGGACAGGTTTGGCTCCTACTAATCGCAGTGTTCATAGCATGCACGTCTCCTTCAGATGAACCGTTCTGTTTTGCAAAGCCCTTCCCTGTTCAACAAGGCTTCTCCAATTGTTCTACCCTCCCTCCAACCCATTTTTTGAGGGAAGGGCCTTTGTATCTCATGTACTTAGATATTATTGCATTTAGTCCTGGCTCATGTTTTTCCAACTGCATTATGTATATGGGACACATTATATTATATTTTAGCTCTGTTATGCCAACATGTCATGTACCATTCAACATGTACTTCATTGCTCAATTTTATATTTCTAGGCGAACCATTATTCTTGTACTAAGTTATCTTGGCAGGTATGGGTATGCCTCCCCCACCTCATTGAGGTACAGTACCACAACATAAAAGGAGACTTGCATTAGTCTCGCCCCCTCTGTCCCTATCCTCTTTCAATTCAACTTCATTGGTCTCTCTCTCTCTCTCTCTCTGACTCCCCTGTGTTGTCTAGTGATTGTGTCTTTACAACTTACTTTGGTCATACGTTTTTCTCCTAACACTCATACCTTGGGTGACAATCTGTTATCACCAAAAAATTGATCATCTAGTCTAATTTACTAGATGGATTGAAGTACACCATGTAAAGCCAATTTTACCATAGTAAAATTGCTTTCACTGTGAGAAATTACTTAATAAACCACCTTTGGTAAGTAATTTATAGTTAAAACCATGAAGAATAATTAAATAAATCACTATTTATTTGATTTTCTTCTAGGAATAATTAATTAAAACGTTGTTCAATTATTATTCCTTGTCATATTTGACCCAATCATGAAAAATAAATAGATAAATCATTAGTTATCTTATTTTTCTCTAAGGGTAATTAATTAATCACTAATTAATTATTATTCTTTGTCAAATTTGACTAAATCCCTTAGGAATAATTAAACAAATCATTATTTGTTTATTATTCCTTAACTAATTCCTTGAGATGATAAATAAATCATTTAATTATTTATTATTTCTAAATAAAAGTTTAAATACTTTTTTCCCTCCTAAACAAGTGTAATAAAATATTATAGGTGGTTATTCTAAGAATGGGATCAATAATATTTTATTATTGCTCATTATTCGAGGATAACTCAATATTTTGTTATAAATAGAAGGGTTTTCCATTCATTATTCACTTTTGATTATTTTCATTGTTGCGCTCACTGTTGTAACTTTCATTATTTTCATTGCCGCACACCATATTTTTTGCTGGGTTTACACATTATAGAGGAGAGGGACTCTACATAAGCTGAAGATGCTTGAGGATAGCCAAGAACCCATCCCATAGAGGGGGATTGGTAACATTTATTTGTTCCCTTCATAGGTGTTATAATAAAACTATTCTTTGTATATTTGGTTTCCATTGGATGATTGGAGTTATTACTCTTTCTTTTTTATGTTTAACTACGATTGTAGCATAGAGATGGACTTAGGCAGGTTTTGTTTCTATCAGTTGCTGCAGATCTACAATGTTTAGTAGCCATTTATATTGTTGAGATTGTTTGTCATCCACAATCTTAAGTGGGTTCTTTTCATACATCTTTGAGAACAAAACACTAAAACACCCAAAGAAGGAAGTGGGTTTCGATCTAAATCGTGCGAAGGAAACATTTATGGAGGCCAAGAAAAGCTTTGTTGAGGCATCCACCTTAGGGAGTCAGGACAAGGTGCAATAAACCAATGTGCTTGCAGAGGTTGACCCCTTTGTTCTTACTACATTTTTGGAGACCGACATCAAGCTATTGCGTGAAAACAAAGCTGTGGAAGGCCTGCAGGAGTTGATAAACAAATGGGCCAGCAAAGAGAAGGTCTTTGATGGACACCAGGTCATCAGAAAAATTGACAAACATAAGGTGAGAATAGGGCGCGAGATGAGGCTTACCACGCAGATAGGAGATTATGAGATGGACCAGGTCATCTTGGATCTGGGATCCGATGTGAACGTACTACCAAAGAAAACATGGGAAAGAATGGGGAGACCTGTGCTGCAGTGGTCTCCGATTCAGCTCAGAATGGTGAACTAATAGAAAATCATCCCTATGGGACAATTATATGGAGTAACAGTTGATATAGAAGGTGCGAGCGCGATGGATGACTTTGAGGTGATAGAGATAGTTGATGACAGTAATCCATACCTTGTGCTCCTGGGAATTGACTGGGCCATTGACATGAATGGGGTCATCAATTTGAAGAAGAGGACAATTTCATTTGAAAGGAAATTGCTTCGAGTTAGAGTGTTGTTGGAACCTACATAAGGGGCGCACTACACTGAACCAGTCTGCGATTATGAAGAAAGTGAGGATGAACTAGATAAAATCTACAAAATAATAGCGCGAGACCAAGACTTGATCAATCCAATGGTAGATGAATGGATTGCATGGGACGGGGAGAGTTCTTGCGCCTCTGATTCAAATGAAGAGTTGGAAGATTAGCAAAATCCTTTACATGAAGTATCCATGATGCGATGCAATATGATGACAAAGTCATTGCACTATGTTTCTTCAGAGGTAAGGAACTTACTCTATTATGATGGGTTAACTGACATGGATAAGTTTTTGGATGCATTTTAGTGTGAGGTCAGTGAGGATCACTGCTTCTAAGCATTAGATTTGGCACTACACACTACGCTCGTACAATGGTGGGGTACACAAGGATAGCTTTGATGGATGATAGGATTATAGAAGAATGATGAGGTTATGGTTTGGGCATCCTAACACTAGATTTACTGAGAAATATAGAGGGAAGGATGATCTGTGCGATCACTTAGCAAAATAGACTAAAGCATGTGGGACATAACTGCAACCAAAGTGGGTACACATATTTTTCCATACTTTGGATATAATTCCATGAACTAGTATCTATAAACGGAGCTCTGCCATGGCACTGCGGAGTGGGATATATTGAGGGAAGGGTTCCATTTTACCTTCAGTTTTGAATATGGATTCACAAGCATCGATGAAGCTCTATAAGAGATTAAGGAAATTATCTTTAGAATGCTACAAGAACCAATGGAGCGGGTCCAATCAGACTGGAGAACCCAGTTGTGCTATGCACTAGAATGTTATAATGTGACTACTAAAGATGATGATGATGATTCGAGAAACATTAATATTCCACAGGAAGAAGGTCATCACAAAGTTGAGGGCCCACAAATAGACAACCTAGGCATCATCGCACCATTGAAGACATTTAAAACTGAGGTCAGGGAGCTGCAATGAAAATATGATGAAGTTAGGGCAACCTCACGCTCCATTACACCAACACAATGCCTTGCTAAACTAGAGGAAGGAAAGCAACTCCTAGCTCAGGTGGATGAATCATAGAAAAGGAGGCTTTGGTGAAGGTCATATTGCAGCCATGGGTGGAAGAAGCTTATCAATTCATGACTAATATTTAGGATAAGCTTAAAGGCTCACAGCGGACACAACAGACAATGAGGCTAACCGTCAAAGGACCAACTACATAAACGTTGGTTGAGGAAGTTAAGCAGGAAACAACTCAAATCGCTACCGAAGTCACAGTGATCCAAGTGGAGCTGGGGGGTCTTTGCAGCAAGATCATAGCACCAGCCGAGTGACTTGAGGGTGAGTCACGATATTTGTGTTGGGGACCTGTGGGGATGGGGTCCCCTGGGTCAGTATAGGGTTAAGATAACCCAAGTTTTGACACATTTTTGTAAATTAATGTAAAGTATCCACGATTTGTGGATGCAAATCACGTAGATGATTAGGAGTCAAAGGGGTTTAGCCCCTTGTTTCATGTAAATACTGAGTCGGTTTTGAGATCCACCCATGATCCACGGACCATGGGATTGTATGAGAAAGGTTATAAATATGCGTGTCTTAGAGAGTCTAAGGGATATATTGGATGTAATGGGTAAATAGAATAAAAATGATAGCATGGAGAAGTGGGTTAGATAGGAGGAGAAAGGCTCTACAGCTGAGTGCACAAAGGCCTAGGTAGAGTCTGCAACTGAGTGCGCAGACCCCTGTAGCTAAGTGCGTAGGGTAGTTTTGAGTCTGTAAATATGAACTAAAGATCAACAAAAAAAGTTAACAAAGAATTATTGTGTATATCTGTTTTATATTTGTTTCCATTAAATGGTATATGCTAACTATTAATAATGTGTTTTATGAATTATTGACTGAATGTTGCGTGATTCTATTGAATAAGTGTTAGTGATGTACGCAATGCATGTTTATGTATTTCCACAAAGAATCTGATGACATATCTGATGTTTAGGAATAACTTAAGTAAATTTACGCGAACCCTAATTTAGGAGTTCTCTCTGATGCATGTAAGTGGATAGAGTGACTAGTAAAGGTCCACAAAGACTGATCGTAGACCTTTGTGAAGGTCTAAAGCCCATCTGGATAGAGTTGTAGTAGTGAGCCCTAAGAGTGTATAGATCTGCGTGAAGGCATATTTGAGGTGCTAAAAGACATCACGCCAGTCTCGGGATGCAGAAACTTGGTTCTTGCATCCCCCCATACTACTTCGGTGAGACTGCAGCCTATGCTACGAGGGTTGTTGCTGAAAGGGCCAATAGTGTAGGAATTTATTGTTTTCCGCAACTAACTCTAAACCTGGGTGAGGATCCCTTAAGCCAAAACTAATATATTAAGTATTGTTCCGATAATCTGCTTGCAACACTAGTAGACACTAAGGCAACTTTAAACAAGGAGTTTAGTAAGCCTAAGTCTGACTCACAGTCAATAATTGGATTCAAAGAAATCATGAAGGGGGTCGATGAGATGCCTTGGGAATTAGATCAAAGGTTGAAGTGTCAGATATGAGAAGCTAACATGCAGCTCATAGATAGTCATCATCACGAATGGTTTATAGCTTCGCTTTTGACCCACATGAGAATTTCTCTGTCACAACAGAAGATATAAATACAGGCAGAAGCCTTGGAAATTGTGATGAGGTTGCATGCATCACCTATTCATGATACAACCTTCGAGGTACAATAGATCCACTCTTAGTTACAGAGCCTACACTTAGAATTGCAGAGTTTGAAGAAAGACAAGGAGATTAAACCAGAAGTGCGCAGAAGTCTAGTGTTTGAAACATAAGGGCCATGGGCATGATAAGGATCACTGCCCTGTGTATGTGAATTATATTACAGGAGGGTGGCATTTCCCTTGAAGCCGAAAACCCCAGTATGGCTGAGCGTGGGGACTGCACTATGGTGTTCTATTTTTCAGGTTGCTGGCCAACATGCGATGGACAATTTCCATTTACTTCAAAAGTTCATCCAGACACGCAAACATCTTTTCTATAACTTCTGCAAATCTGTGGGCCACGATGACTTCCATTGTCGAAGCTATGCACTGAAGATGGAAAGGATGCCCACATATTGGATGTAAGTAGAAACTTAGCCTCTAGATCAGGGCGGCGGAGGAGCGCGTGGAGGTTATCAGGATTGAGGATGGGGCTACGGAGGAGGCGTACCTGGTAGAGGTCGCGGTCAGATTATCTGCTACAATTGCAGATAGCTAGGGCACTATGCGTGAGAGTACCAGAATCCTACAAAACCATCATGTTAATACTATAGACAATTTGACCATATTATAGAAGAATGCCTAGCACTGATAGCTAAAATGGAAGAGAAGAAAACACAACCTCAACAACCTATGCAGAATCTACAGATGATGAGGGTTGAGCCCCATGAAGAAGATCAAAGCATTAACGTTGTGCTAAGAAGTGGAAGTGGAATGACGACTGACGCTGATAAGGGTAAACAACCTGAAGAAGAAGGTTGGGTCCACAAAGCACAAGAGAAAGAAGCCGATTTTGATCTAGAGCACACTAAGGAAACGTTTATGGAAGCTAAGAAGAGCTTCATTGAGGCCTCCACCTCAGGAAGCTAGGACTAGGTGCAAGAAACCAATGCACCTACAGAGGTTGATCCCTCTGTACTCACTATGTTTTTGGAGACCTGCATAAAACTACTATGCGACAGTAAAGCTATGGAAGGCCTGCAGGAATTAATAAATAGATGCGGCAGCAAAGAGAAAGTCCCTGATGGACACCGAGTGGTAAGAAAAATTGGCAAACATAAGGCATGGACAGGGCATGAGATGAGGTTCACCGTGCAAATAGGTGATTATGAGATGGACCAGGTCATCTTGGATCTAGGTTCCGATGTGAACGTATTACCAAAACAAACATGGGAAAGAATGGGGAGACCTGCGCTGCTTGGATGTCCAAATGATTACCATCAGGATTTTATTCCTTTCTTGAAATTAAAAAATTACAGAATAAAGAGGAAAAAAGACAATTGAATGATGAATAGAGGACTTATAGCCTCTGCTCAGGTCATTTCTCTACCTCAACATGCCTCTCTTGCTTCTCCACTGGTTCCCATCACTTACACCTTAACTGCTTAATTTTCCACTCACTGGAGCCGAGAGCGATCACTAGTGATGGTTGTAGCGATGTTCTAAGCACATCTGTTGAATCATCTGATCTATTAGCACTTGTATTATGATATCCGAGCATGAATGGCCTCATAAATCAACCATAGTGTAATATCAGGGATTATGCCTGTTGCAGTCTTAATATGTAACAACTTTACGAGGCAGCGATCTCCAGTTTTTTTAGGCCCTATTTTCTTTGATCCCTTCTTGCATTACTTCACATAAGAGCAAGGGTTGTGACCATCAACTTAGTCTTCTGGGGCTGAGGCTTTTTATTTGTTGTTTGAGGTATTTTTTCCCATGTTAACTTCTTAGTGCCTCAATCTTACGACCATGCCCTGTATATCGGAGTTCCTCTACATCAGAGGTTTCCAGTCAGGGCTTTTACATTGGAGACATCACATGCTTGCAATATTTGATTGCGATAGGCCTTTGGTACTTAGCGTCCATGTTTTCCCTTGGTCCCTCATGCCCTTTGTGACCGTGGAGCTAGCCCCACTATCAGAGCCCTCTAATAGGAAGTTTTGATCGGAGGTTTTTCTTTTTCTAGTGTTACAAAATACCAATTAGTGACCTCTGACTATTATATCATCAATCCCCCATGGCGCTTTGTGGATGGTTACACGTGTCACCTTGTTTTGGCCCCTTATGACCCCTCAAAACGTTGAATCTGCTTGCCATGTGTCCTCTATACCACCACATCATGATAACGTCAAATGCCACATGGATTTATCAAGACCAATGGTATTCCATCACATGGCCATCTAGAGGAGAGAGAAAGGGCCCATCCTCTTCTCATTTTTCAATTGGATTCCTTTGTTAAATGCTTCAAGGCATCCTTGTGGTAGTTTACACAATCGATGTTTGTTCTCGTTATTCCTTTATATTGGTCACTCTGATTTCCGATTGCTGATTTGCGACAAGTCTTCATTGTTACGATCATCGATCTTTGATTCACCCCTGACATCAGATCACTAATGTGTGATATTTCTTGATCCTCTGATATGAGATTTACAATATCAAACCTTTGCTACTTGAAGTGTTGAATGCCATGCTACCTCATCCTTCGATATGCAATATGGCCTGGACTTGTTGACTGCCAATATTGCGGGATCTCTGATTTGCGGGACCCATGATATGTGGGATCTCTAATTTTCAATACCTTCAATTTTCAATTTGCGATATGTTTCTAGACCTCTGATATGCTCTTCTCCTTCCTTCCAAAGGTGACAAAACCCTCAACTTCAACATGCCATATCTTTTGATTAAGAAGTCCATTTTTGTACTTCTACATACCGTTGAAAATATTATTGCAAGCACTATCTAATGAAGAGGGTTTGGTTTGGGCTTTGAGTGTTTTTGTTTCTTGGAAGATGGATTCAAATTATCTTCTCTTTTTCACTTTGGACAACTGAAAACACATTTTGTAGTAGGTGAAATCAGGAGGCATTGTAACAGTATCTCCAAGGGTCCTCCTCTGGCAAATGACATGCCACGTGGATTCATGGAAAGTACACTTTGGCATAGTGGTCCTTCAAAATATTGTGGGGATCATACATATTAAAGTCTATAGTGCCGAAATCAAATTTTACTATCTCCTTAGCCTCAACATCTGCATCTTTCAATATCTTAAGCTCATATAATATGATCCACAAAGGAAGAGTAAGCCATGGTGATTTCTTCTTCCTATATAGTCCTACTGACAACCCTGTAGATAGGTGATATGTAAATTCTTTCATGATCAACTTGTCAGTGGCATACCTTGGTAAAACATGCAAAGGCTTCTCTTTGCCAAACACTTTGATGAAGGCGCCATCTAGTGAGGCATACTAATTTGCAATGTTTACTATTGCCTCCATTTATTATTAGGACATGAAAGGTGGATCTTGCTCAAACATAAGTTTGTACAACGATATGATATAATTGTTAGTTAGCCTGGCCATCAGTCCTCGATAACTGCAGTCAGAAAGAAACTTTCAATAGATGTTGACGACATTCTCTTTTGGTGTCCATGTCTAGCCATGCCAGGGAACTGATGCTGGGCACAAATTGCATACAGTAAGTATGGAGGCATGTAAAAATTTGCTTGCTCCGTCTTGGGAATATTCTGAGCCTTAGCCATATGGGTCTTCAATGGATGAGCCAACAAATCTGACCAGTTTAATGACCTCCCATCATTCACCAACTGGTCTAGTAAGACCACCCACCCTTCAAGAAAGGTTTCTATGTTCTCTTGACCATATATTCTATAGGAAAATATGATCAATAACTAGTAAGCCTTCCAGAGGAACTCCATCTTGTAAACATGAGTGGGTTTTTGTCTAAAATTTGAAGACTCTTTCACCCAATGGTTGATGATGTATCTAGTGTTCACATAGCTATGGCTGGCATAGAAAAGTGATGATCCAGGATGGATCTTGATTGAGTCTAATCATGTTGACTATGTAATGTTTGAGATCACTATGATTGTGAATGGCCACAGTTCCCAACATGCTCAGAAATTTACAGTCTCAATTTCTCGCAAAACTAGCACAGAGTTGAAGAGCTCGTCGTGTTGATTCCGACAGTATATTCGGTTTTGTGAATGGCCTCCGTATGAGGGAGAAAATGTGTTCTGAATTTTTCCTCCAACAAGAAAAATAGTGGTCAGAGCGGGCCAAGTGGCAGTTTCTTAGTGTGACACATGGCATGTCAAAGTTAATGCAAAGGTAGTCAAAGTCAATGTAGGGGTCGGATGGGCAGAGTCAGGAGTCAAACCCACGACCTTGGTTACATCACTACGAAACTTTACTAACGGGCCATGAAATTTCTTTATTAAACCAATGGCACATACATATATTTAAGGTTTTGGTTATTGCATAAAAGGGGAAGGGTTGGTAGAGCCTGACAACTCCTGCGGCCCCGCCAAACTCAAAGAATAGTTTATCGACGCTTCCAAAGTTGACCATGGAGCAAACATATATACCAACCTTCAGATTCGGTGCAGGACCCGAACTACATGCCATTAGTTATATTTGCAAACAAACCCATGATTTGTATTACCAATTGGCGCATGGGTAATGGAACATGCAACGAAACCTCCATATAGTATGGTCAGCAAAGGGGGCTAGCCCAAGGGCCTAGCTTGAGGGCATATGAGAGCCACGTGACCACAGTTGTAGGGAAGCGCTAAGCTGGCGCGGAGGTGGAATGGTGTTATGCCACGAGTCAAGTTTGGATAACACAGAGTCTATTCCAAACTGCCATTGTTAGTATGTGCCATGATGGTTTAATATTTATCAACTGTGTAGACCAATTTTTTAGTGTTCCAACTTGATGGGAAATGGCATGCAGAGATTTGGGTTCTACATTATATTTGTTACACCAACACCAAAACCACGAAGCCATGTCATATGTCATAGGGTTATGCCAACTCGGCACAGAGTGTTATATGGCCAATATCCAAAGTCTGAATGCCAGGGGTATTTTTAACTCGGGGGTTATAACAAATGTGACAAATATATCACTACCAACAAACCTTTTTTTACACTTGTTGCCATGGGTAGCAACATTATTTCACCCTTGGCCCAGTGTAAAGCTTTGGGTTATATTGTTACACAGTGAGATGCCACGAGATCCATGAATCACGCCAGTCAAATGTGGAAACGTCATAGTGTTTCAAAAATCCACTGACTTATTGAAGATTATAATTATGCGATATAGCATTAAAACCATATGCCATATCAAGTCGAAGGTTGGTTCATCACCAGGGATTCGAATGCCATATTAACACTTTGTAAAACAAACTTTGACAACATGTGATATAGTAATACGTTATATATAACAAGTGGCGCATTCGTTATGAACCATAAGATATGAATTTATCTACCAACTTTGGTCTAACCAAATATTTGATGTAATTTGAAAACCATACAATTGATATACTGTTATATGGTTTTAATGTGTCATAAAAATTTGCTAAGATTGCAAATTTGTTACACTAAACTCTAAAGTTAGAGTTTCAAAACCATTATAAAAGATTTCCAATGCACCAAAGAAAAACAGAGGCAAGTGAAGTGAAGTGAAGAAGTGAGTGGATTTTGCGCAACAATTGAAATTGGCATTCGAAGGTCACACGAAAACTAGATTTGGGTGTTTGAAGAACCAAAAAAGGGGTTTTGGTGCACTTCGGACACACTAGAAGACTATGTTCGACAGTTGTAGTTGTTGATACTTCAGAATTCAGTACATGGACAATTTTCTCTTGAAGTCAAGTGGAGGCAAGTAGTTGAATTATGTACTTGTTGATGCATGATTGCTCATTTTCAGTTAAGGTCTAGAGTTCTTGCAGGAGACTCTTTATTATTGTATTTGACACTGTGATTGTAGGTTGCCATATTTTTTTGTGAGAGTTCTTAGTAGAAGAATATTTCCTAGAAGGGGAAACAACCACATTGTAAACATTAAATTGATGTACCTCATTTTTAAACACTAAAATATGAGCGGCCTAGCCTTTTGAGTAGGGCCTGGAGATGTTGCCTAGGAGGGGTGAACTCCATCATCAACTTTGTGTTGTTATTCTTGATGTCTTCTTGAATTATGTGTATGATGTTTATGATAATTAACTTTCACATGAAAGCTAGTTCGTGCTTCAAGGAACACCAAAATTAACATGTTTCTTTAAAGACCCATTTTCAAACTTGCAAAGTGTCAGAGGACGATCTTCATCTTTCGCATTTTCAGATCAAGTGAGTCCATGCACTTCACCGGCTCGGGAAAGTGATACATCTATTAAAATTTCTCTTCCTTGAAGGTGGCAACATCTACCCAATAACACTACTAAATGTCATAATCTTCTCATCTGTGTGTGAGACAATCCAGTTGATGATGTTCGCACATGGGAAGGTGGGGTACCTACATGCAACCTTTTATAACCCCGACTGTTGGATACTAAGATCAACCTTCTAGTCCTCTAAGTATTCCTTGAAGTTCTTGGTGAAAGTATCTTTTATTTGCTGCCATGTTAGTGTTTTACCCTTCTCAATGAACAACTAAGTATCTACATAAACTGGAAAATCGATTTATGTATGCTCAAATGCTTCCCCAGTATAGCTCTCAGAAGTTTCCTTTGATGTAGATCTCTTGGATGTCATGTTAACTATAATAGTTAGAGAGATGATCAACAACTGCTATAACTATGGGACAAAGAGGACACTCATGGCAAGCAAATGTCAGCCTAAAAACCAAAGAAAATTCATGACAAGATCGAGAAACAAGCCGGGCTCATGATGGGAATGATTGCATAATTATGGCTGATAGAGGTAATTGTCTAAATGTGGTAACTATGCATTGGTCAATCCCAACTGTCAGTCAGGAAGCTAGATGACTAGAACCATGCAATGCGCAGTTTAGTGTGGGAAAAGGTTTAGAGAGACTATGAATTGCACAGTCTCAATGGATAAGATGGGAGGATGGCTCTTGGAACTGTGTAGTGCATAGTTGGACCCAACCCAAGAAAGACTCTGTGCAATTCCAGAAGCTAAGGTAGAGGCATTTAGCTTCCATATGGCACAGTACATGTAGTGAAGTGTGAGATCCGGGCAAGGAAATCTAGATTTTCCCAAGGGGAGTGTGAAAATCAAGAAGATATGAAGAATGGTCGAATGTTGAGTGTAGATCTGACTAAGTTTTGATTCATGCAATTGAAACAAGTACATGAATCGATTAAATTGAAGGAAAATGAAGTACATGAAGAGATTCGCCACAACGACGACCGTTGTTGCAAAAATGGGAAAAAACATGCGACACTAGGGAAAGGAAATATAAAACTTGAAAAAACACTTCTAAAAGCTAAACCAATTTAAAATTTCAACATTTTTTCACATAAACAAGTGAAACAACACTCTCACAAGCTAAACAAGAAAAAGCAACAAAAGACAAGAAAAGAAAAACACACACGGAAAAGCGATGATGATCACTACGAAGGCTCCTTGATCTCCTTGAGAATGATAGAGCTCCAAGATTAAGTGTGAAAATGAGCTCTAGTAGCATCGATTAAATAGATTTGGTCAATTTAGGGTTTATGATGTGCATGCCTCAAATAAAGGAAAAAGCGACACTTGGCGACAATTTCTAAGAACAACTCTTGTTGACACCTAATCATACGTATTGGGTGAAAAATTGTAAATAGTGTAAATAATTAATAAGAGAAAATGAAGAGTCATCGGGAGATGAAACTCAGCAGTCACTCCCTCATGTATATAACTATGAACAACCCAAATGAATAAACATAATCTCATTTGAGGAGTTACCTCTTGGCCTAACATGGTGTCAAAGCCAGCTCCATTTTTAGCATTGAAGTCTGTGATTATAACTCCCTTCTACCATTTTTCATAAATTTGTCCTGCATTTCCTGTAGTCTTCCATATTCCTTAGTCCTATGCTCTCTTCCCTTTGCATGATAATCTGGTGTAACGCTTGGTATACCCATCGAATACCTGCACAGGGCTCTCTTTGCCTCCTTGTGACCTGCTCCCAGCCAACATATCCATACCATAACACAACCTCTGCTTGCATTTCTTCACTATATTGTAGCTAGTATCTCACATGTAGCCAATGTCTCCATACCTCCTTGCTACCATACCACATTTCATAGTGCACTTCGCAACGCATCGTTTTGTGAGGCTTCTTGCAGCATTTCGCCTGTGAAGATATTACACAGCGTTGACTCTCCTATACCAGACCTCCAATATGCTGTCATTGCTCCACAAATATACGCTTCCTCCTCCCACACTATCAATGTTCCACAAATATATGTTGCCTCATCCCACTCGTTGTGCCTCCCAGCGCTCTGCGTTAATCACTGGTGTTAGGATCTATTGTCTCTATTACATTCTGGAACAAGTATGGAATCTCTTGCATCTATTACATAAAGCCAATGCAGTACAAGCATCTACTATGCATAGGAAGAATGCTCCATCTTGTGAGGTGTGTTTCATTGGAGATCATATCATTGTAACCCAAGTGGATTTTGATGACCATCGCGAGGTGCATTGACCACAACGGGAGCCCTTGCGCAGTAGTCATGGAGGTTGAAGTTACATTCATCCAGACAAAATATGTATCTTAAGCCAGGACCGCCGAATGGTTGGCAAGTAGAGAATTGGTAATTGGTAGTGAGATTGTCAAGGAATAGTTGGCTGTCATGTAAAAAAAAAATGCAATCTCACTATCCTCCATACTTCTCTAGCTCCTAGTGAATGCCAAATATTACAATTTTTTTTTAATATCACATTGTGCCTCCACCATATAACCCCTCCATCATATATACCTCTGTTATATACATTAGAATTATTTTTCTTTACAACCAGAAGTGCAGTTTCTTATAGCGTATTAGCAGTAGAAGTACATTTTTTTACAGTACATAGATTTTTTTAAAATGCATTCATTGATATCTATTGTGGGAGTGGTTCTCACAGGCAAGGAGAACTATCTAGAATGGTCATGGAAAATCAAACACACTCTCATTTTTAATGAGCTGTGGAAAGGAGTGTGTGTTGGAGATGGAGACTAAGAACCAGAACAACCTACATCAGACAAGGAATTCACTATACAGCAAGGCTTATGCCTTGATTGTAGGATCAATAAATGAAGAGGTGAGTCACCATATTTTTCCATTTTCAAATGCTTTCGAATCCTTAAAAAAACTGAAGGCACTCTATGGCTCACACTCTGCACTTAAAGTTATTCAACTCATGATTAAATTGTTGAGCCTTGAATTACAAAATGATGATCCTCTTGCTCTTGCAGCAGAAGTAGAATCTATTATGCATGATATCAAAGTCACTAATGTTGAACTTGACATTCCTCTGATAGCTTTTGTCAAGGAACTTTATCCCACTTACTAAAATTATCTTGATTCATTGCAAGCAAATGGAAACCTCAAAGAAATTAACTTTGACTCCCTTGTGAAAAAAATTGCTAAAAGAGAGAAATATTTTGGGAAGAAGATAGCTCCTCAGTCTTCTGAAGAGGTTGTGTGTCTTGCACATAGAGAGAAGAATCTTGCTCAAGATTCTTCCAAAGGAAGAGGTGGTCGAAGAGGAAGAGGAAGAAGAAATTTCAGAGGCAGAGGGGGCAAAAACTCTCAAGGTGAAAAGTCAGATTTGCATTGCATACATTGCAATAGAGATGGATCACATGATGCATCCACATGCAGGTTGCCTTGGGAGAGAATTGAGTAGGAAATAAACCAACCCAAAGGTAAAACTAATGACAAAGAGAAAATTAAAGCACCTAAATCCGCTCACTATGTTGTGGCACACTGTAATATTGGAGTAAATGAAGACTTATTTAATGCTTCACTTGCTTCTTGGAAAAATGATTGGTTTCTTGATTTATGAGCAACTTGCCACATGATTTTTAGAAGATATTTTTTTGAAGAATTTACTAACAATGTTGATGGAGCGGTATACTTTGCAGCGAAATCAAAACTCAAGCCATCGGTGTTGTTATCACTCAGAAGTCTTCCCTAGAAGTTATCAAAAGAAGGAATAATCCGAGGTAACCACAAACCTAATGTTTTAGACTCAGGTTCTAGCCAACCTAAGTTCAGAGAGGGCTCTCTCTTTATAATTGAACTTGTTTTGGGTGGGATTTTAGGCTAGTTCTTAGTGTTCATAAGGTTTTGAATTTGGTTGGGTGGTGAAATTCTAGAAACAGGTGGATGGAGTAAGGGCTTCAGGCCATTGGGCTATGGAGTCAATCAAAGGATGGCTTAACTAGACCAGATCACTAAAGGGAGTGTTCACAGGGCAGGCTAGCAAAGCAAAATGCAAATCTTCAGGTTCAATGGATGAGATAGTCCTAACCAGGGTGAAAGGGAAATGAAGAATCCTTCGACTGGGATCAAGATGAAGATAAGGAGGTGATCATGAGCAAAGGGAAACTAAGAATCCTTTACTATAGACTGAGGGGGAAACTACGGAAGTAAGGGAGCATTTAAGAATTCCCTAACTAAGATAGTTTAGCAGAGAACATTAAGAATGTAAACAGTCAAGACAGAGAGCATTAAAGCTAGTTTTGAAATATCATTCCTAGTTTACCATTCATATTTCATAGAAACACATATGATTATTAATAAACATAAAGAAAAACAATAATACACATGAGAGAAAATACTTATTTGATTTCTGCTTTACTTTATTCCTTGATCCATCAAGCCAATCCAGTCTTGATACAATAGCACTTTAACTTGAGAGGAAAATGTCTATAGAAATGTCTTTGAATCCACCATACATACTTCGAAAGGTGAAGTATTTATAAAAAAAATATTTACAAAATATCTCATAACAGTTTGAGAATTAATCTAGGAAATCAAAAATATCTTCAAGCATGAATATAGAGACAGATGGAAAACTACATCATGCTATCCATTTTATTGTGATAGTGCTAGCTGTTTGCTGTTCGAATTTGAGCTCTTTAAGTTGGTTGATATTTGTACGTTGGAATCATATTTGTCTTTAACCTTTGACTGATACTCTTTAACCTATTACTCTTTGACCCTATTTATCTGTCCTCTCACCTATATTTAGATTTACTATGGTAACTTATAGTATATCTGTCATTTTTTCCCACCATTCATCTTCAGCTAACTTTACCTTGAGCATCCTTCTATATATCTCATTTGCCTTAGTGTATTTGGAAAATTTTGGCTTGGTGACAAATAGATGTTTCACCTCATGCTCTAGGAAGAATAGATTTTCTAAAGTATCATATAATACTTTCCTTGTCGGCAATGCTTTGATTCCTGAAGTGCTTGCCTGTTCCTTGGACAATTTCTTTAATCTGTCAACATAGTCCAATTGGGTCATAATTTTGTCATTGATTACCATGGGACTTGGATGGCCTTTATCTCTCAAACTTTGAAACTTTGCACTAAATCTGCCAATACCAACCTGCATGTTATGGCATTTTTCCTCTAGGTTAAGCATAAGGGTTCTTTTAGAAAGAACCCTTTTGATTTTAATAATGGCTTTAGTTCTGTCCTCCACACCAAGCTCATCTAGTTCATGCTTGTTCTTACTGTTCAATAAATGGATGAGTTGATTAGCATCCTCAGGCTGTTCTCCTAAGTCTTCCTTTACCTTTTGTATTGATTCGGTGGCCACTTTCACCAATTCTGTTTGCTCAAATATTACTTGAATTGATGGCCAAATATCGTTGACAGAGTCAATGATATTGGCCTAGCGCATCTCCTTAGTCTGTCCTAGTGGATTTTGCAAAGTTAAATCTTTTTGAAGGACCTTTATCTGCTCACCCGTCCTTAAGGCTTTATGTGATTCTTCTTTCTGCTGTATTTGGGCAAGCTTACAGTTAGTTTCTATGCTTGCTACTTTACCTTTAAGCCTCTTAAGTTCTGTTTCTTGGATGAAAATTTCCTCCATGGATTTCACTAGATCTGGTATCTTCTCTGTTGAAGTACCTATAGTTGTAGACTCAGTTGTGACTGGAAGTGTTGTAGCAAGTGTAGCTGTTGGTGCTAAAGAGGCTACCAATGTTGAAGGGACTGTAGTTGTTACCGTGGGAAAGGAAGTTGTGGAAGTGGTGGCCAATTCACTCTGTTTGGATTGAATCAATGTGTCCAATTCTTTCTTTGTTTTCAATTGGTCATTTAGCTTTAGGACCAAGTCCATAAGCTCTTCTTGTCCTTTTTGTGTTTCCAGGACTTCTGTTGTTTGTGGTTGATGCAATGGTGGAATTTTGAGTTGCTTCTTCAAAGCAGTTATGTCATCATCTTCTTCTTTATCACCTTTTCAGTGGCCTTTACATCTTTGCAATCGTGTCCAAACTCAATGATTAAGTCCTCTAAGGACTTTTTGGTGTCTTTTTCCTATGAAGAGGCCTTCTCCAATTGGAACTGAGTTGATATATTATTCAGGGAGTTCTGCAATTGGTGGGTTGTGATGGCTTTCCCTGTCAAGGTAGAGTAAATCATCTCCCATGTCTATTTGTGCAACTCAATCTGGTTAATAGGATGTATGTCCTTTGCCAACACTTCAAAATCTATCTTCTGGAAGTCAGATACTGATATTGGTTTTTGTGTGGTAGGCTTCATGAATGTCATTTGAATTTTTCCTTCTTTCACATCATAGGCTTGTGGAGCTATAAAAAGGGTCTCTTTCACCTCTAATTACCTCACATTAGTATGTCAACTTGGGAACGTTTTGTTATTTCAAAGAGTGTCTCAGTCTGAGGCTATCATTTTCCAGAGTAATGCTAGTAGCACAGTGTTTGAAAATACAAGAGTAAACAGACGCTTGCTTTACAGCTTAACTACTTCAAAAGATTAAATCACACATCCAGAAAACTAAGCAATTTATCAGTCAAGGGTTCGGTAGCAATAATCCATCCATTTGGAAACTGATGGAAAAGGAAACCAGAGAATAGATCATGGATCTAGGAGCCGGACAGTAGATGTCAATGCTCACTACAGCCTAAGATCGTCCCTCAAACCAACATAACAAATAACAAGAAATGGAATGGAAAATAAGAAATGGAACAACAATTAAGAAATCGAACAACAAATCGGAAATGGAACAACAAAACTGAAATGGAACAGCAAACCGAAAATGGAACAGCAGTTAAGAAATAGAACAACAACTAAGTCTAACAAGCAGTAACACCTTAGTCTATAAGATCGAATGCATTAATCGTAATCTACAGGAATCAAATGGCAATCCTTCACTCTTAAGGGCGAATTGAATAACACACACAAATGGAATAGCACTGATTACTGATGAATTATGGAACATCACTTGAAAACCATATATACACATAGCACACTTAAATAGTAATCTGATCCAGGTATCACCTCAGTTATAAAGAGTGCGACTGCATTTCAAAATGGAACAACATTGTTCATAAATCCAACAATCGCAAAGAAAATAAATTCCAAGATGAATTCCGTAATGTTAATGAGCAAGTGCACAACACAAAGGTTCTGTAATGGAACAGTAACAATATTCTGTAAAGACTAGTTGTATTATATCAACACTTAAAAAAACAGTAATATGATGCAGAGTCAATACAATAGTTCTGTCTTTAGAAACCTTAATAAATTAAACATAACAGAGCATGTGATGTAAACTTACAAAACACATCAAATTACCAAATAATGTCGATAAGAAAACCATGCAAAAACCAAACGTAATGGTACAAGAGCAAGTGTCCTCCAGGGTCCGGCCCTTAGCCTCCAGGGGTACACCGCTTGAAGTTATTCTAGACTCAAAGATGAAATAGTAACCAAGTTTGTATTAATGCATAAAGTGAAATTACAATAGAGCAGTTCTTAACGAGACTCGATGATCAAAGTTTTGATCTTAAAGGAAATTACATAAACATAAGAATATCTAACTCCCCTCTCGAGCTAACAGTACTACCCCTTTTATAAGGGTGACGACGGAGATATCTAAGTGCAGAATAGATAAAACAACGATTCCTCGGGATCAAGGATCCTGAGGGATTCGCCGAACCATTAGTCCTTAGTCATTTCTTTTCTTTCCCGCGCTGAGCTGATATCTCCACTTCCTTTCCCGGGCTGATTTGCTTTGATTTGCTTTGCCTTGTTTGCATACGGTCTCCTGTCAAAGGGACAACGATTAACCTATCCTTGTCCTTTCCTTTGGAACGACAACTTCTCGTTTTTCCTCCTTCCTACATAAGGAAATGATAATTGTCAGTGTTTTCGTCTTGCATATTAATCTCACATGTTTTATTACAATTCTTTATCGTTTTCCAAGTTCATGATGCAAAAAGGTTTGTAAGTTCTAATGAAAAGACATTGAAATAATCATCAAAAGTATACCTTCTTTAGTACTCCACACACCCCCTCCTTACCCTTTTTCATGCCCTCATGAAAACATTGTAGTTGGCGTGTAAGGCAGTGAGTGAATAGGCTGGAGATGGAATCTCATGTGAAGGCCTACAACCATGATGCGTAACTAGGTATTCAAAGAAATGGCCTATCTGACCCTCAGGCATCTCATACAGGGCTTGGTATCTGGGTGCAGGGTTCCAAATAATTGGACTTCGGAACCTATATCCTAACCAAGATGGCCCTGCACTCAAAATGATTTCTCCATAGAGGTGCAAGCGGTTGGCAGCTAATTTAAAATTTTCATACTTAAATGGTTCGCTGAACTGGATATTTGGATTAGAGATTTGATATCGAAATTTAGTTGAATCAATGGCAGGGTCTTTGATAGAGAAAAAGTATTCTAATCCCTGTTGAATGAGTGCCTCATGCATGGGTCCTAATGCTTCAATTACACCTAGAGTTTTCATGAGGTTTCTATGTTTTCTCCACAACTGTACTGGATCCCTAGGCTCAGCTCTTATCCATAAATCTAATCCATTTTCTTGTCTTTGGAAAGCATTATAGGCTTTGAGCCATTTAATTTGATTAACTCCAAATGAAATAAATGCCTGTAATTGGATATCCCCAACAAAAAGGCTAGGGTTCAGCTCGGTCTCTTGTTTTAATACAAGGTTATGTAAATAAAGCTCACACAGTAGTCTCTGAACTTTTACCCCGTAGTGCTTACAGTAGTTTATAAAATCATTGATGGTGTTAATTTGTATGGGAGCACCTGCTTTAACAGCCTTTATTTTCAATTGCAAATATCATTCCATTAAAAACAACGCATAATTCTTAGCCGGGGCTCTACATGCTAGGACGTCATTGTATAAAGAACATAAGGTATCCATCTGATTGATAACTACATCTAACCTACGAGTTACCTTCGCGACTTTCTCTTCTTCCTTTCGCCACCCTTCAAAGGCCTGGCTTTCGGATAAATTGACGTTCCTAAGCTGCTGCTGTAGCTCTTCATACTTTTCTCGAGGGACCGTTTGCTTTCTAAGTTTTTCTACTTCTTGCTGAGCTTGCTTCAAACCCTTTCATAGGGTTACCATTTTTGGATCTCTTTTCCATGCAACAGTGGAGGCCGGGAGTTTTACCTGTACTTTCCTATTGCAATGCTTTGAGTTCATAACCCTTATCACTCCCAAAAGTGGTGCCTCCTTCTGAATTTCCTTATCACGGGTCAACATCTCATCCATTTCTATCTTAACGTGTATATCAGTCCATTGTTGTTCCTTTCCAATTGGAATAGTAGTTTGTTTCTCAGCATCATTTGGAACAGAAGCTTGGCTTTCGACAGGGTTTTGAACAGTAGGATGGAGTCTGCTCCTCCACCCCTTTTTCTTGAGGGGTTTTGCTGGAGTAATTGCATTTTTCTTTCCCGAAGTCCTTTTTACCCTTTGCCTTGCTTTCAAAATTCTAATCTGCTGGTGGAGCTGGACTATTATATTCAGTAATCTCTGCTGTTCCTTTCGCAATTCCCTAATTTCCGCAATTTCCTTAGAAGGAACAGCAGGCTATTCACTGTGGCCTGGACTGTGACTAATTCCTAGATTTTCTCTCTGGGGTGTTTCTTCACTGTTCTGCTCTGGCTGTTCCGGGGCAAGAACCCTAACTGGTTCTGTTATTTCTTAGGCGACCTCTTTTTCTGCTCCTGTTTCCTCTAGAATTTCTTCTAGTGTCTTTTGGTTAGGAACGGATTGTTCTTGTTCAGCATCTCCTGTCATATTTTCATCATGAACATGCAGATTCTCTTCTTCTACCTCCTTTGCATGTGATTCTTCAGGTGGATTTTCCTCCTGGGGTTTCTCTTCAGCATGGAGGTCTAATGGACTAGAAGGTTGGCCATATTTGCCCATATTGGCCAAAACTTTGGCCAATTCATCTTCTCCCAATGGGTCCTGCAATGGGCTACCTTCCTACTGTTCTGTTTCCTCCTCCTGCTCAGATTTCTCGGCTTCTTCTTCTTTGTCTCCTTCTTCTTTAGATTTCTTGGCTTCTTCTTCTTCTTCTTCAGATTGCTCGGTTTCTTCTTCATTTTCTTCTTCTTCTTCAGATTGCTCGGCTTCTTCCTGTTTTTCTCCTTCTTCTTCAGATTGCTCGGCTTCTTCTTCATTTTCTTCTTCCTGCACTCTTTTCTCATCGTCCTCCCGTTCTGGCCATGGGGGTTGCTCATATTCTATTTCTACCAGCTGGCTGGTGTTTTCTTGGGGCTTCTCCAGCCTCCCTCGTAGCCGTGCTAGCCGGACCGATTTCCTGCATTTTTCTGGCTGCTCGGGTGTACTGGTGGCATGTTTACATTTTTCTGGACGCTCGAGTGTACTGGTGGCATGTTTACTTTTTGGGGATGGTGTGATCAATCCCCCATTTATCACGGCAATTAGCTCTTCCCAGCTGCTCTGCTGTTGGGTGAGGCTATGGCTGACTATTAACCGAATCAACCCATGATGACTAACAATTGACTCTACATGCTGTGCCTTTTTTATGCTCCGTGCAATGTCATGAAGTAATGAATTAAAAAATGTAGGTAAATTTACAGAGCATTTTTGCTTTAGTACAGCAAAGAGTTTAAGATGTCGTGGTCTTACCACGTCTTTTCTGCCTTCACAGGTGATGTAGCTTTGAATGGTCTTTGCCAATTCCACCCACATCTCTCCTAGTGCTGCTGGCAGAACCCCCTTTCCTCTAATTTTCAGGCTCTGGCCTTCGTCCTGGAAGATTTCTATGATCTTCTGCAATCTCTCCTTCTTTAACGTCCATATAGGTCCAGCGGCTGGCAGTCTCGAGACTTCTACGATTATGTCGTTGGTGACTGGTATGCGTCTCCCCCTCACTGTGGAGTGATCCTCTTGCAAGTTCTGCAAGAATTCAATTGCCACAGTCTCATTAGACTCCTGAAAGCAGTTGAGATAAGTCAGCCACCCTGCTCTTGCCAAGATTTCCCGGGCAGCAGCAGAGACTGTTAAGACCTGCGGTTCTCTCCGAATCGATCTTCCTCCCATGGTTTCGTTGTAAACTTTCAATGGAATGGCAGCTGTTCGCGCTGTTGAAACACAGAGAGGCTGACAGACGCAAGACTCGTTCAAAATCTAATGCTACAGAGTATACAATGGGAATGGCTTATGAACAACAAGTCATGCAGAAAAAATAAAAAAATAGTATACCATTGAGCCGTGCTATACCCCAGTACACAACTTCCCGAATAGTGAGCTGATACGTAATCCAGGGAATGATGAGGTTATCCTCCCCCCCCCCGGAATGTGATAGGCTGTCCCAGCCGTCAAATAAAGGAGCAGTGCCCGCTCTGAAACAGAGTCCTTAAGGAATAGAATATGGCAATATGCCATGTTTACAAAAGTAGAAAATTACCAAAATCGAGGTGTAGAGTTGTGTCGCTTAATATGTAAGAGACTGCGGTGATATGATGCGAGGTTGGGGATAGGACATCTGGCGTGGATAGAGAGTCTCATGTGGTCATTTTCAATTGTTCTGTCATGATTAGTGATAATATATATTCATGTGTTGTATGGTTTGGGAAATAATATATAATTGATGAATAAGGCATAAGAAACAGAAGGGTGCTAATAACTTACCTATTGGAGTAAATAATGTGACTTCAATACCATTAACAGTGCTTTGCTGCCGACAGGTGTCCATAACCTTGGCAGAGTTGTTTATTTCACCCATGGAACCATGATCCTTTGTGTATGCTTAGGAAATGTTGTGTGATGTCAAAATGTAGGCTATTATCCTGGCTTGGTGACCAGTTAGCCATAATGCCATTCACAATGAAGGAGCAAAAGGTGGGCAAGTCGGCTCGTGATGAGACCTCCTGTTCCAAGCGTTCTTTATTTGATATACCTTTTGGACCATATCCCTGGTGTGGTGGCCATAGTGGGAATGCCACTTCACTTTTGTCCTCATGATCATGGTAGGCTGGCTCTTGATGAGACCCCCTATCCTGCATTTGACAATTTATAAGTCATGTTTGCTCCTTTTTCTTTCTTTTTCATAAAGTACTTTCCCTATTTATACACAAAGGGTGGTTCAACACTCCTTAAGAGTAGGAATGGTGGAATAAGTCTTAACATCTCAATAGGAAGATATAAACCTTTTGCTCTTATTCCTGAATAATAATCAAAGAGGATTAAAAGGGACCAACATGATAAAGATAACCAATCAGAGTAGAATTAGTAGAATAATGATAGCAAAAGATGATGAATAAGCATGTCCTTCCTTTTGTCCTCTTACCAATTCAGAGCAATTTCTTATAAAGATAGTGATTTATGATTCACTGATTTCAGTATGTTGTGATTTTGTATCCATTTCATAAGTGCATAGCTATATTCTAAAAAACTTGAAAGAACATGAACAATAAGCATCCTCAATTTAGAACAACAAAAGGAACAAGTTGTTTCACAGGGAGAGAAAAAGCATGCAAGTGGTGTTCCTTTTGGAAAAAGGAACAACAAAAGACCACAAATGCTATTCCTTTGGAAAAGGAACAACAAAAAACACAAATGTTGTTCCTTGAAAAAGGAACAGCAAAGATGGAAAACGTTGTTCCTTTGGAAAAGGAACAACAGAACACACAGATGTCATTTCTTTGGAAAAGGAATAATAGAACACACAGGTGCCGTTCCTTTGGAAAAGGAACAACACAAATCGAAAACGTTGTTCCTTTGGAAAACGAACAACAAAGCACACCAATGACATTCCTTTGGAAAAGGAACAACAGAAATTGAAAATGTTGTTCCTTTGGAAAAGGAACAACAAAACACACAGAAATGTCGTTCCTTTGGAAAATGAACAGCAGAAATAAAAAACGTTGTTCCTTTGGAAAAGGAACAACAAAATAGGCAAATGTCGTTCCTTTGGAAAAGGAACAGCAAAAATCGAAAATGTTGTTCCTTTTGGAAAGGAACAACAAAAACACACAGATGTCGTTCCTTTGGAAAAGGAACAACAAAAATCGAAAATGTCGTTCCTTTGGAAAATGAACAGAAAAACACACAAATGTCATCCTTTGGAAAAGGAATAGCAGAAATTGAAAATGTTGTTCCTTTGGAAAAGGAACAGCAAAACACACCAATGCCATTCCTTTGGAAAGGGAACAACAGAAAGCGAAAATGTTGTTCCTTTGGAAAATGAATAGCAAAAACACACAAATGTGATTCCTTTGGAAAAGGAATAGTAGAAATCGAAAATGTTGTTCCTTTGGAAAATGAACAACAAAAACACACAAATGCCATTCCTTTGGAAAAGGAACAGCCGAAATAAAAAATGTTGTTCCTTTGGAAAAGGAACAACAGAACACAGAGATAAAGAAAAAGAACAAAATTACAGCAAAATGATGGCTGATCCAAAGGGGGTTGTTCTTTTGAAAAAGGAATAGCTAGAAGAAGATGTTGTTCTTTTGAAAAAAGGAACAGCAAAAATAGTAACAGCAAAACGTTGATTCAAAAATATGTACAAAAATGATTCAAGAAAAGAAATTATGTACAAACTATAAAAAGAAATAAATTCCTTCATGAATTGCAGGTGAGGAAGACTTCTCTTCCTCCCCCAAAATCTCCATATCAGAGTCTCGGCGTAGCTGCTGGCAGAAGGACTCTTGAGTGAGTGGTTTGCGATAGAGACGAACTCGGTGGCCATTTTCTTTCAAGGCATATCCAGAACTGTCAATAGTGATTAGGGTAAGGGTACCATTGTCATGTACCTTCTGGATTTCGTATGGTCCCAACCAACGAGTCTGGAGTTTCCCGGGGAACTCCTGAAACCTTGAGTCGTACAAAAGAGACCAGTCTCCTTCGTGGAAGACTTTATTTTTAATGAGAGCATCATGCCATTTAGCTCGTTGTTGTTGGATCAGGACAGTGTTTTGAAGTGCAGAGAGCATCATGCCATTGGCAATGCCTCTGCTTCAACCCACTTGGTGACATATTCTGTTGCCACCAAAATATATGTTTTCTGGTTTGATGAGTGGGTTAATTGGTCCAACAAAATCAAGAGCCCATCGCTCGAATGGTTCGATGACTAGCTGTGGTTTTAGAGGCATCTCATCAGACTGACCAGGGTGGCATGCTCTCTGGCAACTGTCACAGGCTTGGACAAATTTCTTTGCATCTTTGAAAATTGTGTGCCAACAATACCCTGTTTGTAGCACTTTATGTCAAGTTCTACGATCGGTGAAATGTCCACCACATGGTCCATCATGGCAGGCTTTTAAAATGTCAAAGATTTCATCTTCTCGAATGCATCTCCTGATATGCATGTATGCCCCTGTGTGGAACAAAGAGCCCCCAATCCAAGAAAATCAAGTACTCCGTTGAACAATCTGTTTCCTCTCATTAGGGGTTAGATGCTTTGGTAGTTTACCTACTGCTAGGTAATTGGCAACATCAGCATACCAGGGTGTTTGAACAGCCACAACAAACAGATGCTCCTCTAGAAATTGATCTTCAACTGGTGCTGCATCAATTGGCTTTGGCATTCTTGAGAGAAAATCGGCTACAGGATTTTCTTTTCCAGGTTGATCCTTGATTGTAATATCAAATTCAGCTAGAAATTCTTTTTTAGTAACAGTGTAGTTTAATTCAGCAGGGGATGAATTTTTGTTGATGTAATAAATTGCATATGGTTTTTTATCCTCTTCCTGCCTAAGGACCACTCCAATCACTGTATCTGAGGCATCAGATGATATCTGGAATGGCAAATCCCAATTTGGTCCTCGAAGGAATGGACCTGTGGATACGAGCTTCTTCAGATCCTTGAAAGAACGTTCACATTTTTCTGTCGAAAGAAAATCAACGTTACTAGTTAGTGCATACAAAGGTGCAATAATATGCGAATAATGTTCTATAAACCTCCTGTAATAACCAAAAAATCCAAGAAAACTGCGTACCTCTATTTGAGTGGTAGGAGTAGGAATAAGAAAAAGTATTTGGATTTTGGTTGGGTCTACCTGAATGCCAGATGCTGAAATATAGTGTCCTAGGATAAGTCCTTCCGTCATCATCATATAACATTTTTCATGGTTTAAACAAAGCCTGGCAGCAATGTAGCGTTGTAGGACTTTTTCTAGTGTATCCAGTGCTGGATCGAAATCATCTTCGTATGGTGTAAAGTCATCCATGTATACTTCAATTCCTTCATTTATTAAGTCTAAAAAAATGCTAAGGATAGCCCTTTGGAATGTCGCAGGAGCATTGCATAAGCGAAAAGGTAAAACTCGGTAGGCAAATGTTCCCCAAGGACAAGTAAAAGTAGTTTTGTCTTGGTCTTCAGGGGTAATCTGAATCTGCTTGTATCCACTCAAGCCATCCAGGAAAGAAAAGAATTTCTTTCCTGCTAAAATGTCTAATACTTGGTCGATGAATGGGAGAGGGAAGTGGTCTTTTTGTGTTGCTTTATTTAGCTCTCTGTAGTCCACAGAGATTCTCCATTTCCCATTCTTTTTTGGTACCACCACAAGCGGAGAGACCCATTTACTATCAGAGATAGGATAGATAAAATTGACATCTAAAAGTTTTTGAAGTTCAGCTTTTACCACATCTTTTAGATGAGGATTTAGTCTATTCTGAGGCTGTCGAACAAGTCTCGCATCTTTTTTCATGTAAATGTGGTGTGTACATAACTGGGGGTCAATTCCTTTCATATCAGGGTAGTCCCATGCAAATGCTTCTTTATATTTCCTTAATACATGGATGAGCTTCATTTCTTGTTTGGATGTGAGGTTGGCATTAATGTTTAAGGTTTTTCCCGGTTCAATTTCCAAAATTTTACTATTTGCAACAAAAGTAACAGGTATTGTATGATCATGTGTATCTTTAAGAGGTTCCTCTTCTAATTCATTATCAAATGTTGCTTTTATCATATGACATTGTGTGTGAGATGTGAGTTCAGTTTGACTAATGAAATTATTAATGGCATCGTCTTTTGTTTGGTCTTTGAAATCAAGTGCCTCTTGTATAGTTAATGGAGATCTAATGTTATCAGTAAGGTATGATATAGGGTGCCTATTAGTTTTGACTATTGTGACACTTGGTTGCGCTAGAGGATATATAACTAAGTTCTTGATATCTGTTCCTCTAGTTATGATCATATTTCCTTGCCGACAGCCAATATAGGCATTGGCAGTGGCGAACCAAGGTCTACTTAAAATCAATGGATGTCCATCAAGTCGGGTTTTGGGATTTATTATCAGAAAATCGGTTGGATATTCCCAGGAGTCAATAGAGACCATGACATCATGTAGTGTGCATTTTGGCCTAACCATAGATCGGTCAGCCAATTCTAGCAAGGTAGAGGTGGGTTCTATAGATGTAATGCCTAGCTTTTGGAAAGTAGTGGTTGTTAAGATATTGATTGCAGATCCTAGATCAACTACGGCATTGGATAGGGTCTGACCATAAATTTGGACAGTTACTATTGGATTTCCTGGGTCTTCATATTTAATGGGTGTTTCTTTTCCTGATAATAAGTCAGATAGAGTGCCAAATACTTGGACTCTTGGATTATTTGTTATATTCCACCTTGGTTTCTTTATGCACAATTCTTTGATAGTTTTTGCGTATATCGGGATGTCTTGAATGGTTTGGAGGAATGGAATTTTTATGTACAAATTTTGTAATTCTCCCAGAATTTCAAAATCAGGATATTGTATAGGTCGAGGTATGACTAATCGTTCTAGGAATGGGGGAGAGGATGTGGTTGCTTGATTATGAGTTGTTTTTTATTCACATCCTCTTCTTGTGATAGATGTTTTCTGGGTAACTGATTTTCAACCTGAACTGTCTTATCTCACTCGGTTTCAATAATACGCCCAGATCTTAACTGAAGATAATTACACTCCCTCATATCGGCTCCTACTTCTGGTGTTTCTATGATTTGGAGAGATTGGACCGGTCTGTTATTTGGATTGCAGTTGGGTTGGGCTGGGAGTTGCGGTCTCAAATTAGACTGGGGATTTTATTGTAAGGCTGGTAGTGTAGGTTGAGGGAGTGGAATGGTTCCTACTGGCTAATGCATTGGTCTCTTCCAGTTTGTCTGCCAGGCTGAACTTTGTGAAGTAGGGGGAGTCCATTATGGTGGGTATGCGTTACTTTTCCAATATGGTGGGGTATAAGGAAGATTCGGCCAACCAGATTGGCTTGCTTAATTCAGCCACGGGTTTGAGGAAGGAAATGACCGTGGTGACCAGTTTGGAAATGGGGGTTGGAATTGACTTTGCTACATATTATACTATTGAGCATTATACTGTAGAGGCTGAAAAGAAGAAGTTGGGCCTGGAAACATACCAGATTGTCGCGGCTACCACTGACGGCGCTGGTTGAGCAAATACACCGATTATGGCTCTTCTTTTGCTTCCTTATATACTGCTTTCAATCCAAGAAGTGAGGGACAGCTCTCCTTAAGGTGATCTTTTTTGCAGATGGTGCATGTTTTGACTGCATCCAATGGACACTCCTTATGGCTATGCTTTTTCCTGCATCGGGGGCAGAAGATTGCCAAATTATGTTCTGCCTCCATTTGCTTCTATTTGGCCTGCATAATATCAAGTCGTGTAGTTAGTGTCCCTAGTATATCAGTTTTAAAATTTTCCAATAAATTTCCAATTTCTACACGCGTCACTTCTTCTGTCGAAATTTTATTATCTCTTACAAACCGATCATGTTCTGCCGGTTTTACTCTTGTGCTGCCTCTCGAGCTCATGATACATAAATCAATAATGTTAGCAAAAATTTCTTGATAAATATCTCCTTTTCCCATAATGTTTAATGTTTCAATTTATTGTTCCTTCATGCCCCTTATTAATGTTGTTTTCAACACATTATCAGGTAAAGGCAGTGATGCATAAGGAGATCTTTGTAGGCTATACTGAAAACGTTCCACATACTCCTCTAATGTCTCGTTTGGTCTGGCTATCATCTGGAATATTTCGTCCTTTAGTTCTCTAGACCTGCAATAGTCCTGATATTTTTTTAGAAAAGATTCTTTCATTTGATCCTAGTTATTTATAACTCTGCCACCTAATCCCATAAACCATCTTAAGCAGCCCCTTTTAGTGTAGAGGGAAATAGTTTCAGTTTCTGGGGGTCGGTGGTGTAATCACATCCCCTGCATAGTACATCAAGTTCAAATAAAAATGCATATGGGTCTTCTGATGTAAGACCGTGGAATGTAGGGATATGTTGAAGAGGGATTTCTTTCATAGGCGCATTTGTTACAGAATCTACTATGGGGTATTGTAATGTAGAGGTTTGGGTGTTTGGCTGGTTTTGAGCCATTGGGTTGAATACATGCCAATAACCTTCTGGGATATCTAGGAGGGTATTCCTAGGTTGAGAGGGAATGGCTTTAACAGGAATAGTTTTAATAACACTTCCTCTATCTAGGATAACGAGAGTGCCTAATGTCTGAGGAGATTGAGTTTCTTCAAAGATGATTTTTGCAGCACTTCCCTTGTCTGGGTTGTTCAATGGTTGAGTTGTCTCAAGAGGAGATCTTGGTTCCTCAGTTTCCTCTGTCTCTCTTCCTCCTTCACAAAGATTATTGAAATTCCCTTCCTGCAATAGTTCTGGAGTAGAATTTTCAATTTCTTGAAAGTCCTGCTCTTCAGTTTGACTATGCACCTCAGCAAAGGCTACAGATGGTGATCCTTTGGCCTGAAGGGAACTAGTAGGTTGTTTAGAAATAACTTTCCTAGGTCCTACCGAGGGTTGAGATTCTGCTTTCTTGTAGATTTCTTCTATGAAGGTTGGTCAGCCAAGGGTCACCGGCCCCTTAGCTTTTTCTGGTTTGGGTAGAGGTTTGGAATTCTTTTCTAGTTTTTTTCTGCTTAGTCATGCACTCAAATTAACTAATAAATTCTACTCAAACAAAAACAACATCAAATCTATAGGAAAGTGGGCAGAGGAGTAGGGCTTTTACATGCTCCACACGTAGGTTCTTACCTTCTATTTTCAAAACCCAATTCTTCCCTAGCAGGTTCGTACCCTACTCTGAAAAAAAAAAAAAAAAAACAAATGGCTACACTCTTTCCCTGGAAACGGCGCCAAAATGTGGAGCCATAAAAAGGGTCTCTTTCATCTCTAGTTACCTCACATTAATATGTCAATCTGGGAACGTGTTGCTATTTCAAAGAGTGTCTCAGTCTGAGGCTTAGAATTTGTCAGAGTAATGCTCATAGTACAGCTGTTTGAAACTACAAAAGTAAATTGATGTGTGTCTACAACTTAACTACTTCAAAAGGCTAAATCACACACTCAGATATTAAGCAATGTATTAGTCAGGGGTTCGGTAGAAATAACCCATCCCTTTAGGAACTGATGGAAAAGAAATCGGAGAACAGATCAGGGGTCTGGGAGCCGGGTAGCAAATGTCGATGCTCACTACAGCCTGAGGTCGTCCTTAACAAATAAGAAATGAAACGGCAGATAAAGAGAACAACAATGAAATAGAACAGCAACCTTAAAATGGAACAACAATTCGAAAATGGAACAGCAATTCAGAAATGAAACAGCAATTCAGAAATGGAACAGCAATTCGGAAATGAAACAGCAATCAAGGAATCAAGCAGTAACTAAGTTTAATAAGCTGTGAATCTATTCAATCACATCAATCCAAACATCAATCCTTCATTCTTAAAGATGTACACACAAAATGGAACAACACTGCCTACAGATACATGATGGAATAGCACTGAAAACCATATAAACACAACGTGCTTAGTCTGATTTCGTTATCACTCTAATTAGAAAGCATACGATTGCATCTCAAGATGAAACAGTGATATTCAAGGATTCAATAATCATATAAAATCAGAGCTTCCAAGATAGATTCTGTAATGCTAAGGCACAATCGCATAACACAAAAACTCTGTAATGGAACAACAGTATCCAGTAGATATTAACGGTATTATACCAACACTTAAAGGAATAATAACATGATGCAGCGTCAATACAACACTTTTGTTTGCAGGAACATTAAATGGATTAAACATGACAGAGCATGTGACATAAACTTTATAAAACACGTGAGATTACCAGATCACGTTGATAAGAAAACTACACAGAAACCATGCATAATGATACAAGAGCAAGTGTCCTCCAGGGCCGGGCCCTTAGCCTCCAGGGGTATACCGCTTAAGGTTGATCCAGGCTCAAATATAAAAGAGTAACCAAGTCTGTATTAATGCATGAAGTAAAATTACAGTAAAGCAAGTCTTAACAGGACGTAATGATCATAGTCTTAATATTTTTAAAAGAAATTACATAAGAGCATAATCCTCCTTTAGCTAACAATGCTGCCCCTTATATAAGGGTGACGACGGAGACATCTAGAAGCAGAAATAGATAAAACAGTGATCCCTCAGGATCAAGGATCCTGAGGGATTTGCAGAATCGTGAATCCTAAGTTACTTCTTCTCTTTTCTGCGCCGAGCTGGTATCTCCGCTTCCTTTCCTAGGTTGGTCCATTTTGATCTGGTTTGCATGCGGTCTCTCGTTGAAGGAACAACAGTTAATTCATCTTTGTCTTTTCCTTTAGGATGGTCACTTTTCATTTTTCCTCCCTCCTGTACATGAAAACGACAATTGTCAACGTTCTATATTAATCTCACATGTTTTGTTATAATTCTTTATCATTCTCTAAGTTCATAATGCAAAAAGTCTTATAAGTCCTAACGAAAAGATACTGAAATAACCATCAAAACATACCTTCTTTGATACTCCACAATTACCATATATGTTATAGACATATTTGGGCACTACAACCTCAATCACATATGTCCATAAACCAAGGGCTTCTAAACCGCTAAAATTGTTGTTTCATACCCTAAAGGATCAAGGTTAACTGATTACATTATTTCCCAAAAGTTCTCCCTGAAAAACTGCTCAGAACTGGTCAAAACTAGACCATACAGACTGCTCCATGCTAAGGGTGTGATGCATCTCACCTGCTACACATAGAGGGTGCGATGCATATTGAAAATCCCTTCTGTAGGGTGCGATGAGCAAGAGCAAACAAATGGCAGAGGCAGTTTGCTAGGTGGAAACCCAGAGAATCTTTTAGAAACTGCTCATATGACACTTTCCTCTCTGAATTCACCTAGGGATGAGTAAGAGATCATGAAATCTCCAAGAAGCTGACTCACCCTCATCCTAGAGATCTAGTCTTTTCATGAGGTGAAGAGGGATTTCATGCTGGGAGGATGGCGCTGGATCAGACAGCTGGGTTGTAATCCTCTCTTCTACTACTTCTATCAATAAAGTTATTTGAGTTTTCCTCCATATACTTGTATATCTCTAAATCTTGTATCATCAAAATCCTCTTCTTCATGCTCGTGTTCATGCCATGTAATTACCATCTTGATCCGATGAATCTCTCATAAACAATAGGATATATCTCTGAATATTGTATTTGTGTATGCATTTGCATGGTTAATGTACATCTGATCCTATATTGTTTATGGTTATAGATCTCTATGCTTTGATGGTATTTTGCTTCTTTGACTCTACAGGTGTTCTTTGAAGTGGGACAAGTGAGAAAGGAGTGGTGAAAGCTCTATCAAGGGAGAGAGGAAACAAGCAAGGAGTCAAACGAAAGACTGAGGTTGGTACTCTCTACTTCTCTCTCATCTATCTCTCATAAAGGAAAACACAAGTAACTTTGAATTGTTTGTTTCTAAGATAGCTACCCGTCTTAGTGGGACTAGCATCTCTGAATGGACACTAGTTTTCCTGGAAACAATATATCTCAAATTAAAATGTAAATTGACAAACTACAATCATATGTCAAGTACTGATATGTAATTGATAACTGAAGGTGATATATAAATTGCAAGTGAAATTTTATATGTGTTTTGGATAATGGATCAAGTTACTAAACACATTAACAAGTGTTTTTTAAACACAATTAACATCCAAACATACACAATAAACCATTTCAAAAGCACATAACAAAAAAACATGATAAAGAAGTTCACCCCTCTCCCGAGCTAAATCTCCTGGTCCAACTTTCAATGCAAGGCCTCTTTCATTATTCTCAAAATTATGTGTTTACATGAATTTGATGTGCTTATAATTCAAAAAAAATGTCTCCAACAGATCCATAACTATCAAAAACTCCCATCTGGGTTCTTTTTGCACCTCATTTGGCCAAAAATTGAGAAATTTATGCATGTTACCGGTTTTTACCCCATTCCATAGCTAATCATCCTCCAATTCGACCCAAACTTGGCTTGAGTACCCCAAAATTGGAACCAATGCACAAATCTGGCCTACAATCCTACCTAATGGGTGAAATTGTAGGACAATTAAACTGTCCTCTAATGCCCAGTTCCAAAAAACAGGGTCAGGGCACACATATGATTGGGTTTAGCACCAAAGATTATGGGTCAAGGGCTTAGAAAGTGCACCCCTATCTCCATTGGTGGGTGGTCACATTGAAGGCCATGTGGCTTGGGGCTAGTCCCTCCCTACGTCATGCTCCTCGTCCTGTAAAGGGTCATATGATCCCAGGTCTAGCTCTTGGGGTTGGCCCCTTTCCATTATGTCTACATGCCTAGTTAGATGGTATCTCCGTGACCTAGGGCTGAATCCCTATTAAACTCCACTGATGGTTTTCTATTTGGCCCAAGCAATGATTATATGTGGGTGCCATTGGTTCTGTGGGTCGGGCTAAGCCCTATCCCTAAGCCAAGGGATAAGGCTTAGCTTGGACCCCTCCCCCAAACCATGTGCCATTAAACTTTAAATAAGACCTTTGAAATATAGAGGTTAAGAAATTTTGTACAATGAATTCGTAAAGGCCTTGTGTTTCTTGGTAAAGGTATCGAGTTCAACCCCTATGGAGTGCTTTGGCCCCTTAAAAAAATTTTGATGCGTTGCCTAGAGGCCAGGTGGCAGCCAACCATTGGCCCACGTGGTCCTCGTTTATTGGTCGACATAAACAAACCTCTAACCAATAGAATTGTTCCATTCACATGCCAATCAACAAGAGACACATGTCAAAATACCATTGGCTGAGTTGTACACAATCAACTATCGAGTCACCTGCCTAGTTAGCGTACAGACTGCTGACTGGGCAAACCTGCAACCCAACTTTTAAAATTTTAGTTGTTTGGCAATTCGATCAAAACACGATATTAGGAGCATACGATATCAAATTTGAGCGAAATCAATTACGTTGGATTCAATTTGTTGAGATATGCGTACTGATATAGGATTCGAGAATTTTTTAACACTTTGAATTTTGAGCACTAAACTGATCCCTTAGATCACTCCTCCCCATTGGAAACTTTTGGACCTCCAAAAGAATATTTTTAGCCAACAAATAGATGAGGGTATTTTTCCTTCAACCTTCCAACCTCAACCCATTTGGTTTTGTTTTCTTTTGTCACTTTGAACTTCTCATCAAGGTACTTCACTCTTGAATCCTTTGTCTTTCTATCAAAGATAGAACCTTGCTGCAATTCTTCAAGATGTTTAGATGAGAAACTTCTACTAAAGAAATATGAACATTATCTCCTTGACCTTTAATAAAAAAATACTTATTCAATTTCAAGTTCACACCACCTTGAACATTGTAGTTATGACGATGCTTAGCATGTCTAGCCTTGTTTTTGGCTCGACTATTCACCAAATGTGAATGCCATTGCCATGCACCATTCTTCCTCAAAGTGAAAACATTATGAAACACACAAGAAGATATTTTAGAATCAATTTTCTCTTTGTCAAATAGCTTTTCCATCTAATTTTTGACCCTTGCATTCTTTAACATTGGTGTCTTGTTCATATTAATGTTCAACTATGACGCATATTGCTGCAAATGAACTTCACATTGTTTTCCTCTTTTCAAAGGCAACATGTTAGACTCTTGAAACATATTATCACATGGATTAGAAACCTCAATGAAATTAGATTTCAAACTTTATTAGTAACCTTGAAAGACTTCAGATTCATAAGCATATTTATGTTTAATCATCAACAATGTAATATTCTAACTAGCATTTGCAAACCTCTTCATTTGTCCAGCATTCACAAGAGATAAATTCATCTTTATTACTATGTTCATAACAATATATTCAATCCCATTTTTAAACAAGTGCTACTTGTTCTCATGGCGATGAAAGATGGCTTTCATGTCATATAAGTATGGGCTTCCCAAAACAATCCCACAAATGTCAGGTGGTACCACATCAAGTTCTACCTCATCAATAAATTTGCAGTGATGGAAATCTAAGTATGCATTTTCGTCTCACTTCCAACTTGGAATTGTCACATACCCAACCCAAAGGATAAGAACTAGGATGAGGAATAGTTTCCAAATTTAATTTCTTGAAAATGTCTTCTATAATGAGGTTTTCCTGTGAACCACTATCAAACAAAGTATTTATCTTGTTATGTTTTGTGATGATTCTAATGTGGAACAAATCTATTCTTCCTCTTTCATTTTTAGTTTCAATGGGTTTGCTAGAAGAACTAGTTCTTGCAATTGAATCCTTACCTTTCAATCCCATGGCTATGATTTTTGTTTCGTCTCTGGAATCAAATCCTAAATCTTGTTTTGTAGTTGCAACAATCTTTTATTTCTCCTTGTTATTAAATTGTTTGGGTCTCATCTTAGGATGAAGTTTCCAACATTGATCTTCATCATGGCCTTCTTTAGAATAGTGTTTACATGTCAGCTTTTCTCCTTCTCTCTTGACTAAAGCATTCTTCTTATCTTTTCCTTTAAACTTCCCTTTTCTTTTTTCTCCATACTTGAATGAGTTCTCACTAGTTTCTTCAAAAACATTTTTCCCTCTTGCCTCTAAATGAGTTTCCTGTACACAAACTTCATCTAGTTTTGTAGGGTTAAACATAAGAATGGTGTGTCTCAAGTAACTACATAATACTCCAATGTATTTGAGCAAAGTATCTTGAGAGGACAAATCTATACCCAAAATCAAAGCCCTTTTTCTAAATTCTTGAGTATAACGTTGCACATTTTTCCCTATAACTTGTCTGAAGTTTTTCCAAACCATGATAGCTTTCTGCATGTATGCTAATGGATACAACTGCCTTCTTATTGCAACAATAAAATCATTCCAAGAGGATAAAACCTTACAATGTTTCTTCATGCAATCTTGAGTTTTGGCTTCCCACCAAATTAGTTCCAAACCTTCCAATCTAATCTAAATCTTGGGGGGGGGGCTCAAGATCTAAAAGATTGAAATGGATCTTGGGGGGTAGGCCCCCCAAGATCTAAAAAATTGAAATTTCCAGAAGAAAAAGAGGAGAATTCCCAATAAACAAAACCAATAAGAAACTTTTTTATTAAAACAGATAATAATTGTAAGGACTACATTGTGGTGGATAATCTGTCCTTTTACAAAATGTAACATGCTACTTACAGTATTTTTTATTTACAATACCACGGGTCAATTCCATGGGTGAATGTATACCATGGGTGGATGAATACCATGGGTGGATGTCACTTACAATACCATGGGTGGATAAATACCATGAGTGGATGCCACTTACAATACCATGGGTAAATTCCATGCGTGGATGAATAACAAGGGTGGATGAATACCATGGGTTGATTTCATTTTCCATTCGGATCATTCCTCCCTCCTTAAGAAGCAATGGTCCTCATTGTGTGAAGTTCCCTCCTGCGAAGCTTTTGTTGAATATGAAGACCCACTGAAGAGAAGGGTTTTATGTGGTTAACCCATAACCATGATAAACGAATATCCACGGATAGAGATACCCTGTAATGCTTGTTCACAACTGTGATATTGACAGTGCACGACCTATCAAATAGACTTCGATGAAGTGTGGGTTGTGGATGACCCATAACCATGATGAACGAAGATCCAAGGATAGAGATACCCTGTAATGCTTGTGACCAACTATGACACTGACAGTGTGTGGCTTAGCAAATGGACTTCGATGAAGTGTGGGTTTGTGGATGATCCATAACCATGACAAGATCTGAGGATAGAGATACCATGTAATGCTTGTGACCAACTGTGATACTAACAGTGTGAGGCCTAGAAAATGGACTTCGATGACAAGGATTTTGTGCGGTTGACCCATAACCGTGATCTTGGTTGTTGATGAAGTAGCAAGTGCCTACATAGCCTAGGGTGGGATGACACATCTCCAAATAACCTAAGCCAAATTCTGCTATTCTGAAACTAATGAATGTGAAGCAAGTGCCTACTAAAGTGGGGTGGGAGGGCACGTCTCCAATGGGAACCCACTTCGAATGTTGCCCCAGAATTAAAATGGACATAACCCGGTCAATATAACTAAGAATATTTATTATAACCTGTTTTTGTAAGTACAAGAACCATTTTTCATCTTCCCATGTGTTGGAAATTCTTATCTGGACATTCTAGAATCTCATATTTGTGCTGCAATTTTTCTGTTGTCACAAAATGTTTCAAATAAAAAAATTAAAAAATTAAATCAACGATATCGCCCACATCTGAAGTCAGATTCGACCCATTTTTTTTTAATTGGGTGATTTTTCAAGAGGAGTTCATATCTACAATTATTTTTTTGAAATTCTGCACAAAAACTTCAAAAATTGATAGGAGAGTCGCCATCCACTAGTTGTAGTCAGAAAAAATTTATACAACATAGCTGATTTTAAATCAGTGATATCTCCCTCATCTAGACTTCGATTCAACCGTTTTTTTTTTGTATTTTTTTGCAAGGAACCCAGATATGGTATTTTTTTTTGTAAATATTGCACCAAATGTTTTAGATCTGATATGAAAACTCGCCGCCTAATAAAATTCTTGCAAAAAAATGAAAAAAAAAAAAAAATCTTCCTGCTTGGCCCAAGAAAGTGCTCTGTAGAGGTCGCAATGCGTGCCTGAAGTTTGTTGAATATTGCTGAAAAAAATTCAAACTGTAATATGCATGAAACCCTTATTCCCATGGAATCGTAACCTCCTCTAATACCACTGATCTGAAAAACTGAAATTGCCAGAAGAAAAAGAGGAGAATTCCCACTAAACAAACCACAAAGAAATTTTTTATTAAAACAAATAATAATTGTAAGGACTACATTGTGATGGACAATCTGTCCTTTTACAAAATGCAACATGTTACTTATAGTATTTTTCAGTTACAATACCACGGGTAAATTCCATGGGTGAATGAATACCATGGGCAAATGTCACAATACCATGGATAAATTCCATGGGTGAATGAATACCATGGGTGGATGTCACAATACCATGGGTCAATTCCATGGGTGAAGGAATACCATGGGTGGATGTCACAATACCGTGGGTGGATGTCACTTACAATACCATGGGTGGATAAATACCATGAGTGGATGCCACTTACAATACCATGGGTAAATTCCATGAGTGGATGAATACCATGGGTTGATGCCATTTTCCATTCGAATCACAATCTAAGAGAAGCAAGTTGAATTTTGGTCTCATCATCCTTGATTATTTGTATCCTGCAATACACTTCAATCTGACGAACCCAATTATCGAATTTCTCAACATTACCTCCCCATTGTACATAGGAAATTTAAACTTTATATCAAACTTAAGAAAATGAGTTTTACCATGTCCCTTTGGAGAATTTGGAGGTGTTTGTCAAAGGGTAGAAGAAGTAGAAGATGAGGATGAGGATGAGGGTGGAGGTGAAGGTGGTGGTTTGTCACCATTACCTCCATTCCCTTTTGTAGGCTTGTCTCCTTTTCCTCCATCTCCTTTTGGAGGTTTTGAGCTCTCTCCATACAACCTTGCATTCCTCTCTTCATAAAGAATCTTTACCATTTCAAACATCTCAAAGAATGTTTTTTTCTGAAAATTCTTTCATCTTCAGACATCCCTTCGAAACCTTTTTCATTTTCCATGACTATTGAAGCTTGAGGTGTGCTTGTTCTCCTTGAAACCATTTGAGATCTTGGCTCCAAAAGTTCTTCTTCTCCTCTTTTAAGCTTCAAACTTGTAATTATAAGAAACATACTTGCAAAAAAATATTCAAATCTTCACAACAACCTAATGCACTGATACTAAAATGATCTATAATTGATCACTAAAGGTGATATACAAATTGCAAGTGAAAGTTTATATATTTTTTAGGTAATGGATCAAGTTACTAAACACATTAACAAGTCAATTCTAAACACAATTAACAGTCAAACAGAGACAATAAACCATTTCATAAACACATCACAACAAAACCTGATATAGGAGTTCACTCCTCTCCCGGGCTACATCTCTTGGTGTAGCTTCCAATGCAAGGCCTCTTTCATTGTGCACAAAATTATGTGTTTACATGAATTTGTAGTGCTCAGAATGCAAACAAAAAATGTCTCCAATGAACCCAAAACTGTAAAAAAAAACCCATCTGGGTTCTTTCTGCAACTCATGTGGCCAAAAATTGAGAAAGTTATTCCTGTTACTAGTTTTTACCTCATTCCATAGCTAATAATCCTCCAATTCGACCCAAACCTAGCTTGAGCACCCCAAACCCGAAACCAATGTGCAAATCTGGCATACAATCCTACTCGAGGGGAAAAATTGTAGGACAATTAAATTGTCCTCTGACGCCCAGTTATGAAAAACAAGGTGGTATGGGCATGCATATGATTAGGTTTAGCTCTAAATATTCTAAGTCGAGGGCTTAGAAAGCATGCCCATGTCTCTACTAGAGGGTGGTCATCTTGAAGGCCATGTGACTCAAGGTTGGTCCTCACCATGCGCCACACTACCTGTTGGCTTGAGGGGGCTTGACCCAGGTTCAATATTAATTATCCAAACAAATCCCTACACTACTAGTCCTTTCGACATCAACCCACAAAGCATGGACCAAAGTCTCACCTGAAGTAGTATGGGATGCTGGAACCAAGCTTATGCACCCTGAGATGGTTGTGATTTTGTTTGATTCCTTCTATCCCTGCCTTCACGCAGGTTGCTTCTTTTTAGGGCTTGCAAGATGAACCCTCTATTCCATTCTTTTGTACCACTGCAAAAGGGTATGGTCGACCTTCACGCTACCCTAACCTGCTACTGAGGTACTTTCATGCTGCTATGGCAGTGTGTCATGCAGATTCCCCAACTAGTCTAAGCGATTTTTTTATCTCATCAAATACTTAAAGTTAACACCGTGTAAGCAGATATTCATAATTGCATTCAATTATTCAATGTAATTAAATTCGTTCGCGCATCATATATGCATAATAAAGGAAATTCATGCATAAAAATATCCAAACGTATCAACATAACTGTTACACAATAATTTGTCACCGTTGGTCACTGTCCCTGTTACCCTTGTTTCCGTACATTGGAGGACACATTTATGGACCTGTGGCCAGTGACATAACCTAAAAACACTTGCATCATGTTCCCCTGAGTATGTACTTCATGTTCCCTGAAGACACCTTTTGCAGATTATCCCTAAAAAGTGCCCTTTTTCCATTAGCGCGGGTTCACAGTGTCTTACCCGCGCCAATGACTCAACTCCTTAAAAGGGGGCGCGCCCATTGACGCTCTGTCATAGAGCAAAGCCCGCGCCACCTAAATTTGGTTATGATTTTTAGCCAGCGCACACTCATATGTTTTTTCCTCTCTGTTCATGGAGTTATCTAAAGGAAAAATCCTCATGAAAGAGGTCGAGTGTCATCTTTTTATCCATGACAACTAAGTTCACTGGCTTTTCAAGGATAATGCTAATCTTGAATAGGCGTCCTGATACAATGCATACTCCTTCCTCCTCTATCTATAAATGACTGTCCCCCTGCATTAAACCAACTAGTTTTGCTAGAGCTATTGTGAGTGCTGAAGTAATGCTGGAGTGATAGTGAGAATTGTAAAGTATAGAGGGGTTATGCTGCCGAAATATTGAGAGAGAAAAGGTGTTTGCAAGGCGTGTATAGCTGCTCGCCCAGTCAGAGGAGGTTCAACGTCAGAACCTTGGTTGTAATCTTTCTCAGTTTTTACTCATTAATAGACGACTATCATTATGGTTCCACTCATGTGTCTTTATAATGGTATTTGAGTTATATCTTTTCTGACTGATATATAATTGCATATATTGGATTTTATGCTTGTATTTGTATTGTTCTTTGCATGTGCAGGTGTCCGTTCACGTGGATCGTGGGGATTGTGACCAGCCGAAGCAAAGGAACAGGAGCGTCAATTCTTCTACAACTACTAGCGTTGGAATCCAGGTAGGCCATCATCATCGTTCTCTGATTTATGCAATTAGGAACCTACGTGTTAGCGTTGTGTGATTGTTGCTAGACCCGTGTTGGGATAGTGGGATCACCTTTGTCCGCAGAGGGGATTTACCAGTTCAACAATAACAAAGACATGGAATTTGCAGAATATATCCTTTTATTAATATCTTCCAAGTGTTACAACTTTTTTCCACCCTGCACACATAGTTGCAGGGGTCCCTACACTCAGCTGCAAAATTCTACCCTAGGCCTCTGCACACTTAGATGCAGAGACTCTACCTATGCTATGACCCAAGACTTAGACTTCTTTCTCCAAAGCTATTACTTTATTACATCATGTGTCTCCCTCTATGTCCCTAGGAATAGCTCTTTTTATACAATCCCATGGCTCGCAGACCATGGGTATATCTCTTATAGCCAAATTTACTTTACTAGGGCGGACTACCCTTTTTTACACATAACACCTTCGCACTCTGCAACCATAAAATGTGGAGCCTTTAGAATTATATTACAAAAATTGACTTAAACATGGACTTTTAGCCCCAAAACTACCCTTGGGGGGTCGTGCTCCCAATAGGCCCCCAAAATAAACATCATGACTCGCCCTTGAGATCTTTGCATGAAGCCCATCTAGATCAACCTGGATGACCACAACCTCAGTCGTGCACTGAGCTACTCCCTGCTTCGCATCTTCAAGTATCTTCTTGGTTACTACTCTTGTGTTGTCAGCCTGAAGTTGTTGTTGTGTCACTTGCAGAGTCGCAAGCTTGCCTTCGATGTTTCTTTTGACTGTGTAAGCTTCCTCCATCCAGGGCTTTAGTTATGCCTTCATCACTACTTCCTTGTGCAGTGTTGCATCCAATTGTTCCTTTAGCTGCTTGGTTTCCTGCAGCTTGGATAACCTCTTTGTCAGTGTGACGATTCGCATTGTGCCCTTAACTTTATCGTAGCGTTGTTGTAGCTCGCATGCTTCTGGCTCTAGCCTCTGGATGTTTGGGTCCTCCTATAAGCTATTTGGGTCCTAAAATGATTGCTTGAACAATTGTGTGAAGTCTGCTACTACATTCTCCACCACCACGATGGCTTCTGTGACAGCAGTCGCCCATTGTTCCTTTACCTCTAGCGGTGTTGAAGGTTGGGCCCTCAATTGGAGTTTTATAATTTGTATGTTTAGCTCCAAATGAACCCACACCATCTATGTATGCGTGTCACACACCCCTATCTAAGTGTCGTGCACCCCTGTGGCTAATGTGCGGATGCGGACCTCGAATGGCTCCTCCTCCAAAATGGCCAACTTGAGGACCATTCTGCATGCCTTCTCCATGACCTACATGATCTTCTTGCTCTGGTTGGTCACATCGGCCTCAGTGTTGATGGCAGCATTTCTCTGTAGGGTCATCTATTCATTCTTTATCCATTTTTCACTGATCACCTAGAGGGCGTGGTGCTCACGAGCACTCAACTCTGCAATTACTCCATCTTATAAGAGGTGGAGTGCTTCATGCCGAAGCGCTACCAGGTTCAGTCCAATTCCCTTCAAGGTGCTGACAGTGGGCCTATCAGCCTCATTTTCCATGCTTATTGCTCCATCCAGCAGCACTATCGCACTAGAATCCTTCATGTGTAGCATATCGGCAGCCTCTGAAGTGTCGATGGCCAAGATGGTAGACACCATACCAACCTGCGATGCGTGGGTCCTCAACTCCTGCAACCTAGTCTAGATGGCCCCTAGTATGATTTGTTGTTGCTTTTCAAATTACTGCAGGGCCTCAGTAGTGACATCTCTGACTGTATCACCAATGTCATATAAGTCCCCCTCTGTCAATGTGATAGGGTCCAGTGATGTCCTGGTCGCTTTGGATTTCTTTCTAGAACCTCCCTTCTCCAACTCTCTTGGGCACTTAATGCAGACGGATGTCTCCTGAGGGTCAGCGTCATGCTACTCTATTTCTTCCTCTTCAATCTTAGGTGAAGATGACCGCGTGCCTTTTTCAGAGCCTCGCTTTGTACCACCTGTATGTTTTCCTACCTGTTTCACCTGGACCTTCTCAGCGGCCTCCTTCTTGCTCTTTTCACCCAGCTATGCCATCTTCAACTTGGCCTCCCCTTCTTCTTATATGAATTAGACTTGCTTCCACCCACTGCCAAGTCTGTGGTAGTGCACCACTCCACCGGCCGTTTACCAAGCATAGCATTGATGGAATCATCTGTGGCCAAGTACGGCAAGTCATACCACTTCTGAGCAGGGACTTTCTACACCCTAATTGATATTCAATGGAAATCGACTTTAAAATTGGCATAGCTCTGCAAGTTACAATAGGCCGTGGGTGACAATCACAACTTGTGATTGATGGCCATTCTAATATTCATTTCCATCAAGATCCATAAGATCTTTTTGTCCCGAATTTTCTTCGCTTCCTTGGTCGCCCACAGTAAAGCATACTCTGTTGCTTCAGGAAGGTCTGGCATGGCCGAAGGGAACTGGCTCTCCTCTGGTAGCTCCCACGCTAGCATCATAATCAACAGCAAGAACCACGTGTAGTGGAATTTCTTGCTTTTCTCTTGCACTTCACAACAGTTCACCAGCAACCCTCTATAAAGGTAGTCCGACCAGTTATACTGGCCTCCTTCCGCACACTTCTATGTGAGCATGACGACAGGCATGGGAACCTCATCGGTGTGACATTTCCACATCACCTTCCCCACAAGGATCTATGTTTCTACCTTCACAGCAGGGTTGTACATGCTAGAGATAGCGTACCCACATGACTTCTTCACCATCTTGAATTTCTCCTTCATTGATTCTGCGAGTGCCTTATCGCCACCCTTGCCACAAAAAATCATAGTTGGATTTTCGCCTATATAAGGTAGGCACGTTATTCTATGAATCAACATATCAGTGATGGGTATCGACTCCTCCATCCATAAACACTCATCATGTACCAAGCACAACAGTTGTTTGATGACCAAAATTGTCATCGGGGTGTAGTTATAGTGCGACACACAGAGCAGGTTCAACAATCCTGCCTTCTCTACCCCCTTGAGCCACCTCCACAGCTCCAATGCTATCATTCCTATATTTGTATGATGCAGCGCATTAGATATTCGATCACCAGGTGCGGGAACTTCTCGTGGTCTACCAAGTCCCAATCTTCAAGCTTTAGTATCGACACTCAGGCCAAGCACAGACCATCGAACGTAATTTCATCTGGTAGCATAGGGGTTTGTAGGGGAGTCTTACTCTCATCAATGTCCTTTGGGACCTTGGACTTAGGCTTGCGTGGAGGTACATACTCCAACAACCATGTAATGGGGTCCACACCCTAGGTTTCAACCTCCTCTACTTCCACTCCCACATCCTTATCGTCCATCAGGACGTCTTTGGTATTGCCCTCCTCTACTTCTAGGTTTATGTCCTTGCCCTTCACCTTTGTAGTGGGATTTGGCGGGTTTCATCTCGGCGAGGTGTGCACTAGTATGGTAGGCTTCTTTCCTTTCTTCTCCTTCACAGTCTCCTTGGTTGGGGTTGGTTTCAGTCTCGGTGTTCTTGGAAATTTAGGGACCTCCACCAATACTTCGACCACTTCCGGAGTAGCTACTTCTAGAGTACCTCGGCCTCCATATTGATCTCCTGCACATTCTCCTTAGCTACCACTTCTTCAGTGTTCATAGCTTTTGTGCGTGTCGATATGATGCTATTCACTAGTTCCTTTGTCTCCTTTAACAATTGTTCAAACACCGAACTTGCTATTAGATCTTGAAATAATTCACAGATCATGTGCTCCTGAGAGTCCAACAATTCAATTCTCAAAAATTCCAAGTGCTCTTCACTCGACAGCCACTTGTAATTGATGGGGCATTTTGAATTCAAATCCAATTGTTCCCCCAAAAATCGATTCATTAATGCTGGATTGGCAGCAAATTTTCAAGGATCTAAGCCATAAATTTCATCTTAAATGTCAATCGCCTGCCCCATTTCGCCTCACTTTTGTCGTATTTTCATGAACAGTTACTGTAAGGATCACTTTCTGGCCAACCTACGTGATTTCTCCCTGGGTAACGTAGCTCCCTCTATGTTGTCGCAGACCCAGTGAAACTTCCTTGCTTCACACCATTCGCCAATCGCACAGCTCCCCAACTCGGGTAGTGTATTTTATAGTCCCGCACCTCCTTTCAGCTTCCTGGAGTGCTAAGATTGCGCTACCTTAATTTAGTCACATGGTCAGACCATTGGTGTATGGCTTCAAGTGACTACCATTCACCTTTCCTAGGAAGGGTTCCCCATCCAATTTGACCAGATGTACTACTCCTCCATCAATAATTTCCTTAATGACATAGGGTCGGTTATCACCTAGATTGACCTCAGACTGAAGGTAGGCAATGCCAAGGTAACCACAAACCAAGCTTAGCCAAGTGAAAGGACACTTTTAATTTAGCGACTTCATTTTCTAAATTAAAGGATGAAACTTTTTCTATCTCAACCTCATGAAGGTCAAAGAAGTCATTCATTCTATCAAAATGTTGCTGAGCTATAATGTTTTGAGTGGCATCAAAAAGAGGTATTTTACGTTGGTAATCAGTGGGAATATCATCAATATTCTAAGCTAAAACAAAGGGTGCATACCGGGCAGCCATGATTTGAGGTGGATTTGAAACAACGGTTAGACCACTAGGGTTTAATGGAGTGTTTGATGGAGAAGTAGGGGTAATAGGTATTTGATAGGATATGATAGGTTGAAGGGGAAGTGTAGGTATAACTGAAGTTGGGAATAATGATGAACTGAGGGTAGTGGATGCCGATTTAGAAAGCTCAGGAATCTTAGCAATGGTGATGGATGATTGAGGAGAATTTAGGATATATTCATCAATTGACCAGTTCACCTTTTGAATTTCAAGATCTGCAATAAATTCCGGGTCGAGAACTATATCGTAAAGTGCACTTTCAGATTTAGTTCTAAATAGAGAAAGGTCAAACGACAAATCAAAAGAGATATCTTCTACGAAAAACCACTCTCTGGGTAGGTATCTACTTTTATCGAAGGTGTCAAACTGACTAAACTTTCTTGTCTTTTGAGTCTTCTTGAAATCAAGTTAGGATTATCGACTACTGCAGGGGGGTTTGGATCAAGATTGGCCCTAGTGTAATTTCTCAAAGCCAGTGTGCTCAAATTTTGAAGTTCTTTTATATATTGCTTTACAACTTTCTATTTCAGCCTAGTAAATTTTAAAACTCATCATCCAAATTTCAAGAATTTATATGAAATATATTACTGAGGAGATTGGTCTTTCATTCCCCAGTATGGTCGCCATTATGTTATCACCTGGATTGAACCTCAGGATGAAGGGAGGCTAGTCAGGGTAACCACAAACCACGCTTAGCCAAGTAGCTAGCCCTACTAGGCCGAGAGAGGGCTCTCTCCATAAGGATCTCAACCAAAATGATTGGATCGGGTAAAGGATATTAGGCCGGATCAGGAGGAGCTAGACAGTTTAGGTCTAGGGAACTAGGTCAGAATTATAGGGTGTTCAATGGGGCAAGGTAGGCATAGGCTTTAGCACTCAAGAGCTTGATGGAGTGAGATTTTTTAGACTGGTGAGAAGCTAAGAAGGGCATGTGAAAACCATGAATCCTTCCTAGACTGCAAAAAACATGAAATGGTGAATGGTTTCCTAAGGAAACATTCAACTAGAAGTAATGAAATGATTGATGGAATACATAAAATCTATAAACATATAATCACAGAAGAATAAACTATACTAAAACTCCATACCATGCGGATCCCATAAAAATAGCTGCAATTCTTATTAATCTCCTGCCAAACTGTTTACAAAGGTGTACAATCAAGGTCTGAGCATCCAGCTGAGTCCAACCCCTTACAAAGAGAATGAAGAAGAATATATAGAAATGATTTCAACCTCCTCCCATCCTCAAGGGTCAAATCCCTAAGATGAGGAGCTAATCTAACTAATACTGAACAAGAAATAGGAATATAGGCATCATGAACAACTTGCCTCTAAAAGTGATGAGGAGGCCAAGGAGACTAGAATTACTGAGGTGCCCATTTTCATGACATATCATAGGGGCACTAGGAGATTTTTTGCAACAGATAGGTGAGTGTTTTCTCCACGGGATGTGGAAGGGGCCTTGCCTTCTTCATCATCTCATAGGAAAATGCTAACTCCACAAGATGTGGCAGGGGCTTTGCCTTCTTCTTCAGCACAACAGGTACAAGTGTAGCATTTGCACAAAGGAAAGGAAAAAATGCCAAATGATCATTAGGAGGAAAGAGATTTTGACTTGACTGAGCATGATGAGCAGAGCGATGTTATACTCATCATGGAGTTGATATCATTGGCTTGGAGGCTCAAGATGAAGAAACCTTTAAAAACATCATCATAAGGGAAAAGGAAGCTCAAGTGCAAGCTTTGGTAGACAATTTGGAGAGGGCCAAATATTTCATCACATATTTGGAGAAAGAAAACAAGCAATTGGCTGACAGACAAGTCCTCATGGAGCTAGAAATGCTCAAGATGAAATGACAAAGTGGCAAAGAGGCACAAGTCACCCTGACCACTATTGAGCAGGAGATTGAAAATAATAGGGAGACTTGGCTTGAGAGAGTAAAATTTCACCTTGAGAAGTAGTTACAAAAGGCCAACAGAGACAATTAGATGATCAGACACATGGCTTATCATTACAGGACCCAAAACAAGATTTGCAATATGAGGGTCAAGAGAATGAAAGCTAGGCTAAGGCGGGCCTTGAAAGCAAAGAAAGAGGAGGATAGACTTAGAATTCTGGCTAAAGCCTCCTTGGCTGATCAAATCACATGATGGTGGTGCTTCACACCAATTTTGGGCAATTTTTAAACAAATTTTGTCATTTGCAATTTTGAATTTCATTACACAGAAAAACTGCCTAAAAGTGTAGCACCACTGGTGCTACGCTTTTTATAAGGGCACCCATTGAATAAATGGCTTGTAGTTTTAGATTAAGAGTGATGAGGAAATGTACCCTAGCAAGTTTCAAAATTTTTGGGGCAGAACTGGTCCACCAAAAGGTCAAAAGACACCCTAAAAATGACCTTTCTGCCACTTTTTGGACACACAAAAGAAATCTTGGGAGAATCAAGTTTTGAGGGGTCAAATGAGCTCCAAATATAAAAATTTCAGGTGTTCTACAAAGGAGACTTGAATACATTTCCAATGAGCTATCATGGGCTCAATTTGGATTCCGGTAAGGTCTCATAAAGGGACCTGAAATTGGCTCTGTTCTTTTCACAGTTTTTGCTCAAGGTTTCTATTTTTCCAGTTTTTGACTGTAATCATAGATTATCTCTCATGGTGGATAAGTTACCTATTTAAATTATGTCATGGCTTGTAAATATGATGGATAAATAGTAGTATAAGGTATATTCATTGCTTAGGAGTTAGTCTGAGCCCAAATGAATCAGTTTTTCACTTGTAGAGGCAAGTTGTTGATGATGCCTATATTCCTATTTCTTGTTTAGTATTAGTTAGATTAGCTCCTCATCTTAGGGATTTGACCCTTGAGGATGGGAGGAGTGTTGCGGGATTTTATCCCCTAAGGCTCTTGGGTGGAACCCTAGCAGACTAAAAGTTGTCTAAATCAAGAAACATGCACACACACAGCCATTATGCTATAAAAAGCTATTTCTAAGGTGAGAAGGACATACCTCAGGTCCTACGTTTGGGTAGTTCCTCAAGGGTGCAAACCCTTCTTCACGTCCCTTCCGCTCCTTTGCCCTGCAAAAACAATAATTCCAAAGAATGCAGCAGTATATGGACAAAGATTTATGTAAAAATCATCTTTATGTTATACAAGAAAGGAGTTAGTTATAAACTTTTTAGACATCCATTCATACATGAAATTCAAACATGAACATCATTAACATAAAGAAAGAAGCGTATCGGGAACAAGACATGTTTCTTTATTAGACAAATAGAATAGTATAAAAAAGAGCAATATCACCTGAACCACTTCTGGAGGCTCAAAGCTCAGCCTCCTTCTGGATCCGTCCCACCTCAAGCCTCTAGTAGTTCTCCTTCCAATACTCACTCCAAGATGTCATAACAAAGGGATGAACATCCAATCACAAGGAAACAAGGGTTTCCTGTACAAAATGGGGGAAGTGCAGAAGGCACAAGGGTCTTCAGACCTGATCAGGGGGAAATCTCAATATAATAACCTTTCTCTATCCTCTGTCCTCCTTTAGGCCTTCCCTTTGGTGTCATTTTATACCAATTCCAAAGTAGTTTTTTAGTTAGGAATTGGTTGGGGATAGTTGAGGCCACGGGCACTAACAGGTGATCAGCAGGTAAAACCCGCGATCTCCGCCCGAAAATAAGGAGTTTTATATTTTTTTAATTGTTTTAATACATATACGCGGGTTAGGTATGTATGAACCCGCGTATACACCCGTTTAACTCAGGGCAATGTCGCGTACAGGGAATAAAACACTGTTTTTTAGATTTTGGACCAGGTCTGGAAGGAGGGGTTGCCCTAGGCCATGAATGCAGCATCACAAACCATAATAGTGAGATTTGGAGCTATAACACACACCCACTTGAAATTCATTTTGGGATGTCGTCAAGGAGTAGTACTACCCTATCGAGAGTTATGAGGATAAATACATAAAGAGGACTACAACAAAGAAGGGACCAAGATGTGTCAGAGTTTACCAATGTTTTTCATACCCTTCACACAAAGTTGGGTATCAAGTATTCTGAGAAACATGTGGTACTCAAGTACCATGACAGCCTACACAAGTACATCCAGGACGAGATGGATTTCTTGGAGATTGGCTTGCTCAGAATGGCATACTGATATGCCTTCAAGATCAAGCATATGTTTAGATAGAAAGAGTGAGACTTTGGATCCATGAACCCAAGGGAAGGGAATGATGCCCCCAAAATATAGAAAAAAATACAAAGCCAATACGGGGAAGCCAAGGAAAACTTTCCAAAGACGTAAGGAAAGAAAAAAATTGCGAAGCCGAGGAAGGAAATGGGAAAGTGGCGTGAGTTCCATAAGAGATCCACTCACAACATAAGTGAGTTTCGTGCCAAGCAGTCACTGGTGGTCAAGCTGAAGGCTTTAGGAATCAGATGCATGTTCCGACTATGAGTCAAAACATAACAAGGGGAATGAAAAAGGGAAGGAGATTATTGATGTAGAGCCCAATTCCACCTTTGGCACCATGAAGATGTAGAAGGAGGAACATGAAGATCTAGAGTAAGAGGAGCACCTCTTACACTCCCAAATGTGGGTAAAGGGTTTCTAGCTATAGTTCACTATCAACAGTGGGAGCCAAAAGAGCCTCATTTCAGTAGAGGTCATGAAGCGGATGGGTTTATTGACCACGACAAACCCACAACCATACATGATCGAGTGGATTGACCAAGGACAACATATTCTCATGAGCAAGAAATGCCGCCTTCCATACACCGTCGAGCCCTTCGCAGATGAGGTATTATGTGACATTTCTCACATTGATGTTTTTGATGTATTATCAGTCCAACCATACTAGTGGAAGTGACAGGCTATGTATGAGTCAAGGGATCACACTATTATTGTTACTTTGGGAAATAATTTGTACAATATACTGAAGGTAACGCTACCTACCACAATCTCTTTGGTTACTCCAAAACAATGCAGTAAGTGCATTTCCAAAACCAGGAAATTTGTTTTCCTAATGATACGCCCTCGGGGAAAGAGGAATACAGTGGCCACAAACTCCAATCAGAGCCCCTCTGCATGAAAAAAACAGATGGACAAGGTCATGAAGGAGCATGAGGACATCTTCACCTTCCCCATAGGGATGCCTCTGCACTGTCAGGTAAAGCACCCCATCAATCTAAACCGAGGTGCATCGTTGGCCAATGGACCAATATATGGGTGCTCCATTCTAGATAATGACAAAATCAAGAGGTAGATTCAAGAGTTGCTTCAGGAATGTCACATACGGCTAAGTTCATCACCCTATTGGAGCCTGATCATCTTGGTACAGAAGAAGAATGGCACTTGGAGACTCTCTATTGAATATCGAGCAATGAAAAAGATCAAAGTACGTAATAGGTACCCGATCCCATGGATTGATGAAGTTTTGGACCAACTAAACGGGGAAAAATGTTTCAGCTAGATCAACTTGAAGTTTAGATATCACCAGGTACCAATCAAACCCTCTGATGTGTGGAATACTTCCTTCGAAGCCAACAAGGTCCTCTTCGAATGGTTGGTTATGCCTTAAGGGTTGACGAATACTCCTACAACCTTCATGAGGCTGATGGATGACATATTATGGCCATTCATAAACTCATTTGTAGTGGTATACTTGGATGAAATCCTGATCTTCAGCTAGAGTTGGGAAGAGCACCTCCAGCACATTTGACAAGTTCTTCTAATAGTGTGACAACACAAGTTGTGTTCCAATTTGGAGAAATTCACCTTTGGGATGAGCTCAGTTCAGTATCTAGAATAAATTATTGATGCACGGTGAGTACATGTGGATCCAATGAAGATCTAGGTCATTCAAAATTGGCCAGCCCTAACCACTCTAACAGAGCTCCACAGCTTTCTAGGTCTTGCCAATTTCTACTGTAGGTGCGTATTGGCATTCTCTCATATTTCTTTTCCCTTGGGTCAAGTCACCAAGGGAGGAGCAAAAGAAAAAATATTTTTGTGTGAATGTCAAAAGAATGCATTAGCAGAGTTGAGACATCACCTATACTCTTCACGAGTGCTCACATTACTAGACTTGCAACAACCATATGAAATCGAGACATATGCCTCTAAATATGCTATTGGTATAGTCCTTACTCAATATGGGCATCCAATGCATATCATAGTGAGACACTTATAGACACAGTCTGGAAGTGTCCCACTTATGATAAAGAGATGTATTCTATTGTGCAGGCCCGCCGACAATGGAAGAGTTACATTTCAGGGAAGTAAATGATCATCCACACAGACCACCGACCCCATTAGTTCATACAGATGCAAAATGATCACCATCAGAAGTGGTCCACATACCTGGAAAACTTCCATTTTAGTATCAAGTATAAGAAGGGAAGTACCAATAATGTTGCAAACTTCCTTAGGTGACCATCGATCATGGCGTTAACCACCGTGCTCAACTCTTCTAGGGATGAGACTTTTGATTGGCCACTTCTCTACAAAAGTGACCCAAAATTTGGCCATGCATACCAAACGCTATGGGATGGTGAGCAAGTTCCAGGATTTCACCTCCAGGTATCCCTATTATGCCACCTAGGACACCTTTTTGTTCCTTCAAGTTAGCATATGAAGATGATTTGTGAATTGTACTATAGTCAAGTCGTTGGGCATTTTAGGGTCAAGAAAATGATGGCCTTACTACATAAGTATTTCTATTGGATGTATCTTCGAGAGGATGTTGGGAAGTACATGATATACTGCACTACCTACGCTATTTCCAAACCGATCATTAAGAAGGAATGCCTCTATACTCTATTGCCTACACCTATTCAACCTTGGGAATCCATCTCCATGGATTACATGTCGGGCCTTGCTTCTAATAAGCATGGAAACGACTGTGTTTTTGTTTGCGTCGAAATATTCTCGAAGATGACCATTATGGTGGCATGTAAGAAGAATATCATAGTAGAAGCCATTGATGAACTCTTCTTTAAACGAGTGTGGGAATACTCTAAGATCCTACAGTTTATCATCGCATATCAAGGCAGCAGGCTCCTCACTATGTTTTGGTCAATTCTTTCGTTGATGTTGGACACCACGCTCACTAAGTACACAACTTTGCATCCCCAAACTTATTGCGAGATAGAGGTTGTAAACATGATGATTGTACACATTCTGCGCATTTAAAACTCCAATCACCCACACACATGGGATGAGAGCCTCCCATATGTCCACCACAACTATAATTGGGCTCTCCACAGATTGAGTAGCCACAACCCTTTTCACGTGGGCTTGGGATTTGAGCCACTATGTCCTATTCATGTGGCCATACCATTTGCAGTTACTCAGGAAGATTCAGGTCATGTCGAATGTAATGCCAAAAAGGAAAACAACTTCATTGAGCACATCCAACATATCTGCCAGCAGGTCCATGAAATTCCAGAGAAATCAAATTCCAAGTACAAGCAGCAATATGGGTGACAAAGTGTGGTTGCATTTGCAAAAGGAATGCCTACCACAGCCTATCGAATAATCAATCCTCTCCTATGTGGTCATTACACCATTACCAAGGTGGTGGGAGATAATGCATTTGAGCTCATCATTCCCCCATTCCTTTGCCTACACCTAGTATTCAATGTGAATAGCCTTCGACCAGACTTCCAGACATTGCTAAACACATAAGACATTCAAGAATATCTCACACCTACATAGTTAAATCTTAATTGCATGGAAAAATCCATAACTGATCGAATCGTGGAAATACAAATCAAGGAAACTTGACAAAAAAGGATCCAACTATATCAAGTTGTCAAATCTGGCCAACTCATTCACCAGGGCAAGTGGCTCACCAGGGACCAAGCTCAGGAGAGGTTTTCTCACCTCATGGATGAACTCAAAGCAATGGTAACATTTTCTTCCTAAGGAGGGAAGAATGATATGTTACAGATTCATTTGGGCACATCACTCGCATCATCTAGATCAAATTTTTAGGGCTCATCAAACCTTAATTTGAGTTTCTACATGCCCTAAACAAGTCAACCTTTTGAATGCCTCCTTTTGAGACAATTTCATGGCCTGAAGACATCCTGAAATGACCTCTAGCGGGAGCAACGCAGGTATGCCCATGCAAAGGTGCAATGTAGAGTAGTTAATTCCATGCCAAGGTGCTCTGCATAGCACTTAGGCCCTCCTTGACTTACGTGGGTGAGTTTGAGCGAAATTCACATAGGTTTTCTAGAATATTCTTATCTTCTGGAGCCTTCTAGAAGACCCCCACACTTATCATCTCCTATGAGCTAAAAAATGGATGAGGAATGTATTAGGATACATCCTATCCTCGCATCCCTTGCTCCATGGAACTAATTCTAGGTATGGAAGGCCATTCGATACCCTCATTGATGACAAAGCCTACTCCATCTTCCTATAAATTGAGCACTCATCTAAGTGACCAAGGGACTAGACTTTGATAAATTGTAAGGATATAATGTTAGTTTGAGAATTGAGACTATTGTAAGTGTCATTATGTTACTAGAATGTCATGCTTATGATGTGATGTTGATGGAACCAAAGCTGGAGAAGTGACTTCGACTCAGGATTCATGGTAGTAATTCTTCCTTCTATTCAATAAAGTATTTACACCTTTCTCCATATGCTTATATGTTTGGATGTTGTAGGTTTTAACCCCGTGTAGAAATTACCTGCATATAAATTCTAAAACAAAGAAAATAAATAATGTCAGAGCATAACACATAAAACACATATACACAGAGGCTTTCCCATGGATCCCAAAACCAGGACTACCAATTTGATATTTCGTTATGCTCCTTTCAATGTTACAATATATATTTACACGTGTTGAAGCATCCAATACCATGGACCAAAAACCATTGTGTCCAAAACTATGTGTGAAAATCATGCACAAAACCATAATTAGGTCCACCCAACCTAACATAGGGTCCAAAAATAAAAATTTTTGGGGCATTGCCCTGGACCCCATAGAGTGGGGTTACCTCCACCCCTCAGACCCACTGTGACTCACCCCACTACGCAATCGGCGCAATGAAGGGGGGGCTCCGCCCCCCTTCTAACCCCTCGGTTAACTACGTGGGCTAGTTGTGGAAAGAGTATAACACATCTGATGAACCCCGAATTGGGTAACTTATTGGGCTCATTTTGCCTAATTGTCCTTCTTCAATCCTCCATTTTTCATATATTATGCATGTTTTTTAGTATGTTTATGTCATTTTAATGAATAAGGGTGGTAACTCTACCTAGGAGGCTAATATGTGGTTATTTCAGGTTTTTTGGACAAATGTTGGAGCAAAACCAAGCAATCATGGGTTAGGTGACAGCCAAGCTTGAGGCGAGGATTCTTAGGGTGGTTGTCTCTGACATTAAATGGCCATTCCTCGGGATCTCCACCCTCAACTCCGAGCTCACGGGCCACCAAAACAGATCCTAAAGGCAACCAAGCAGATTTGGGAAGAGGGACTGTTTACTAGCAGTTGGGACAGCCGAGTCCCTTCAATTTAGAAGGCCTGCTAGGCCCCTCATGATGTATAAATAAGAAGGCCTCAGCCTTCGTAGTTTACTTTTGAAACTATTATATTTTTGCACTATAGTGTTGTCACTTTCAGCTCATTTTCTTGTAGCGCTTGTGGTATAACTTTCTGGCGATGACTATTTTTTGATAATGACAAGCACTCCTATTTGGTATCAGCTCTGAGTTATTTATAGGAGCCATAGCTCCTAGGGTTGGGCCCAACCTGAGATCCAAGGACTCCTTTATGTATCGTTATTTATCTTTTATGCATCATTTTTTCTCCTTTATGTATCGTTATTTCTCCTTTATGAATTTGCAAAATCATTTCTGTTAGGCACATTAAATTATGTTGATTAAATAGGTCATTGTTCATGGTTAGAAAGGATTTTGATGTTTAGATTAAGTTGGTAGGCTATCAAAAGGGAAAAAGCTTCAGAAAAAGGCCAACGAGCACCTTTGGTTTCACCTCTCCCTCATAGGATCAAGGGCTGGGATCAAAGTAACCTTGTTGTCCCAAACAAAAACATTATTTTTGCTTTGCCATGCAATCACTAGTGTACGATTTTCATTTGCAGAAGTTGGTTACATGTTCAGATCTTTGAATTCTTCATTTCATATTTAATATACATGGTTTCCTTGCAAATAAAGCTTCTGTTCATTGGATTTACTGTTAGCTATATCAGATTAGGTTGGTATAACTAGGTCTTTGATTGCTTGCAAGTCTTTATTGGTTCAGTTGGAAATATACATTACAGAGCACCTATACCACTTCTTCATCCACCCAAACTTCATCAGACCCATCTGTTCCATCCCCTAACTTGGTTTCTTCCCTCACGTTTGTCATTTTTCCCACATAACCCTACCTTTTTGTGTAAACATTGTTTCAGCCCTCTTTGAACAAATTCAGCCATCT